>JAQFYU010000749.1:0-18983 GCA_034694905.1 Ceratophysella granulata | reverse complement strand
AAGTTGACTGAATTTTGGCACGAAGTTTGGACAGTAATAACTTTTTTCAGGGACCACGAATCAAAAAACGGCTCGTATAAGTTGTAGATTGCTTCTTTCTCAGTCCATTGCAGAAAACCGCAAGGCTCTACGGTTTGAATTGTTTGAGAAGTGGAAATTTTCCCAGATCAGTGATTATTTCGTGGTTGGGTGAAGTTAGCCTTGAAGGACGGTGTGGTTGTGAGTGAGAGAATGAAGAGAAAAGTGAGTATATGTGCTAGCTTCACCTAGCCAGCCCGGCGCTGAACCCCACCCTTAATATAGGTATTTATTGAATTCAAACTTTCCAACGAATCATCCGTGGTCCGTGTCATCATCGAGAGTGTCTTACACTTTCTCCATGCTACAGCATTCATGTGAACCGTGGCCATTTCAAAATGTGAGCAGTAAAATTGGAACATTCTTTGTGTTTTGTTTGACAAAAATTAACCATATTAGAATATTTTCATCGTCTGACATCTCAAATATTGATATTCCTTCACATGGAAATGGAAGACAAGGACAGCAAATTGAACTTTATTTGAAAAGCCTTATTTTCCAGTGACCTTTATTAAATGTACACGTAGCAAACCCCACTCATGTGGTCCTTTTGTCACAGAATCGCTTTGATATTAGTCAAATTTTCCCAGTCCAATTGGCTCAGAACCATTTGGACGTTTGATGCCGTTAAACTACTGAAACGTGGACTACTGTTGACTTTAGAGTCGACGACTGATCTGTGATGAGCTAAGTCTACGTGAGAGATGCGAGAAGTTGCCCATTTAGTAGGTCGTCTCTTTGGCTCCGATGACTTGGTGACTCTCTGAGTGGGTGACTTGACTATAAATAATGCCAGTACAAAACCACACCACAACGCGTTGTAAACAGAGGGTTAGGTTTCAACGGAGCAGTAGCGCCATTAGGACTAGGGATCGAAACGGCTCAGTTTTTGGTTGACTCGAAACGAAACTCAAATCAAAATTAACATTTCTGGATAAAAGAGCATCAACCGAAACTGGCCTCAAATTTTCGGGTTGGGTTGAAATCGTAACCCTTTCTGAAGCTTCTGGTACCCGAAATTTCGTGTCGGGTCCCACCGCTAACCCGGCGCGACCCGGATTCTTTTATATAATCCATAATTGCAAGAATCCAAAAATCATCAATAAAATCAGATATTGCATTTTCGCAGAATCCAAAACTCATGAGGCTTGAGCAGCAACCAGACAATAAAAAACCACTGCTGCAAATGCAAATTAAAATTACCAGTTTCGGGCAACCGAAATGATATCGCGTCGGATCGGGTGAACCGGAGACCCGAAACTTTCGGTTTAAAATAGCATCACCCAAACGCTACTCAAAATGTTCGGATCAAGTCAGAAATTGAAATAACTCGACCCTATTTCCATCCTTAATTGGAACTAGTCTTATACTCCACGTACATCGTTGCTGACTCGGGTGTTTTGTTACCTCCGTAGTGCCAGGCCAGTAGTGCCCATCTCCTCTCCCCAAGGCATATTGTGTTCCGCGCATTTAGGATCGTTAGTCAGTTGAATGGGACGGAGGATGAATGAATAATTGTACATAGTATGGCCATATAATAATCAGACTTAATGGGAATGGAAGCAGCTCTTTTTTGCCCACAGAACATATCCACTCACGAAGAGGCCTCCTCGTCCTTCTTCCCAACTAAACCACTTTAATCACTCACCAGAGACTTGTGTATATGCATATGCACGGAGGAGACAGACACACATCTCCCAAATCAATTAATCGATCAGTGAAATCCTTATTCGTCACGCACAGAGGAGTTAGGCCCGACCACAATGAAACTGGGTTCATCTTTCGTATGTGGCCACTGAATAATTCAATGAGTCGGAAATCAGGCTAGTGACAATAAACTTCCTTTTCAATCCTCTCTCCCCCATTGTCCATCCTTCTCCTTAGCATAAATACAGTCATAAATACATCCGTGGTGGTCCAAACATGTTCTGGTTAGGAAGAATCTCAGATCAGACCACGACTCGACACTCGACTCATTTGAAATTGGAACTAATTTCTTTCTAGTTCCAATAAAGAAAGAACTAGACCCTTCTCCATAATGAATTGGGACTAATACTATTTACTGATGAAAGGACCATTAACTGGAGTACCCATTGTTTGGGTGAAAGCATTAGTCTCTGTCTCATTACGAATACACGACGGCGGAGGACGACGGATAAGACCCAGCGGAACTCAGACCTAACAAAGTCATCAAAAGGAATTTTATTCGGGGTCTCTAATGACAGAAGGACAATCCTCCAATTTTTCACTAAGAACCGTGAAGATCCACAGGAAGCTTTTGTGAAAAGCTGGGAATTATGTGACTAATATTTCTCCTCGTGGTCATGAATAGTAAGAGTGCGTAGAGAAGGGAGTCTTCCGTTTAGCAGGTCGTTTGAGCAGAAGATGAGCATAAAAGAAAACAGGACTCATCGTCTCGACTCAGATGCTTTCTGAAAGAATGGAATCTTCTTCTTCTCGCCTCCCCCAATTCACTTAACATTTCCATAACACGAAGAAGCTCAGGTTTCACTTTGGTGTACGCGGAAGATGAGAGGCAGAAACAGATATGACTACTTTACTTAGTCCTCAACTCGTACAAATTCCCTCTTCCTATCACTTGTAGTTTTTTTGCAAATCATTTCGGGCAGCTCCCCTGCTTACTTACCATTACCACCACCTCAGCTGCCTGAATAGCTCAAGTCATAAATGACACCAGGAGGGAACTGACTAACTGGCTACACGTGAAGCTTGACAGCTTTAATATGCTGTTTCCACTGTGGAAAGCTGAATGCTTACTACTGATAATTCGAGGTTTGACTCAATCTCAAGTTTAAATGTGGAATAAAGATGCAAAAATTTCATGCTCAATTTTTTAGGTGCCCGTGTCAAGTGTCTAGTTGGGCATTTTCTTAGTTTCCAAGGTTACAGAGGTGAATTTTCGAGAAGTTAAGAGCTCAAGTTAGGAGAATTTAGACATTGAAGTAATGCTTAACATAACATTAGTAATACAAATGAAATTGATTGGGATGGTTGATGGGCTGGGAACATTTCATCTAGTTCAATTCACGGAAATGTTTGAATTACAATTTCTGCAAATAAGCGGCAATAAATGTAAATTATAAAATCTAAAACTAAAATTTTTAATAATTCTACATCTTCATATTGGAAGAGCTATAAAACATATCAATTTGTTTCCTCCATGCAGCGTTTTTCTTGTTATGTTGTATCTTTTAAACATGACTTCTATTCTAACTTTGAATTTTGATATAATTAGTTCCACTTGGAATTTATATTTGGTGAATTGTTTTATTGGGAAAATAATTATAATAATAAATGCATATGAATAAATTTAATTATTATTTGTTTAGAGCATGATTTGAATAATTTACTAGAAACGAGAAGTTTGGCCTTAACTTGCATTTAATTTGCCCTGCGTCGTGGCGGAATTGCGTAATTGATGATTTGATAAATTGATTTGACATAGAAAATTACTATTTAATCTTTAATTAACATGAAAGGAAATGAAACGATTTAATTATTCCATTTTCTTTCAGACAAATACCTGAGCCTTAAAACTTTTGGGACAGCCCTCGTAGGTTTAACTAAGATGCTATTATTATGGATGTTATTGTTACTCCGAACTGAATACAGACTTTGCCGGCTATATTTGGAGTTAATCCATTAAATTCATATAATCTGAGCTTAGTTCACTCGTGGAAATTGTCATTTCAACGCCAAAACATAAAAATCACAACTTGCTTAAATTTATCTCTCAATTCCTGAGAACTTAACTTAATATGCTAGAAATATGGAATAATGTGAGATTCTTTCTTGGTTGTACTGTACACGAAGTCTGTTTCATTGTTCTTTCCCAATTCCTATTGTGCCTCTTTGTCTGCTTCAGAATCTTGTCATATTTATTCCGTTTCTTCTTAAAAATTTACATTGAGTGAAAGGCCCTCTCGTTGTTTGTGCGGTGGACGAGGAGTATAAAGGTTTGTGAGCGACACGGGTATAGTTTGGCTTTCATTACGAGAAGATGTAGTTTTTTATTGGAATGAGAATAATATATCATATCGTTCTTGGCGTGGAGAATAATGACGCAAAGACAGGTCTCGTTACAAGTTTGGAAGAAATGTAGGCCTTCCTTAGGTTTTGACGCACTTCGACTCCCACTGATTGTCCTCATCTTTCCCGTTACTCATATTTTATTTATACATCAGAAGGCGGATTACATAAGGAACTTTGATGGAATTTCTCGTTGCAGATGAGTTTTTCACTAAATATTTCCATAAAAAAAAATTCTACATACAATTTGATTTGCCTACAAGAATATTAAATTTATCTCAATTCAATTTGTTTCTGTTACCTAAGGCATAATTTTATACAAAAGTAGCAAGCAATTCATAGAGAGGATTCCAGATCACATGACCTTTCAGAAATATTTTTAGATTTATTTTTTCTAGGTATACGTACGAGATGCATATAACCTAAATTTAGGAAGTTATTGGTTTAATATTATAAAAAACGAGGATTTTTTTAACCTGTTAAGCGACAATTTCAGTTTAATGCAGTTTAATGCCAATGCCAAAACAACTTGCTAGATCCAGATGTCCCATCGTGCAACAAGTGGGTGAACGGCTTTGTACCTTGTGTAATACGGTAAGTGCACATGCGGTTCCAATTTGATCCGAACTTGCCGCATTTCTACATCATTGGAGTAGAACTACATGATGCACTCTGGTCAAGCAAAAATGGGGCTGATCTACAATAGTTCCTTTTTTCCTTTCAAATTTTTTCAAATTATTTTTATATTACACGTTTGTCATTCAAATATTTGATATAATAGTACTTATTTGATAACGTAAAGAGTACAACGCAACATAAATGCACGCATGGCTCATCAATGAATATGGTCGTATCTGCTATGGTAGTATCTCTTGCTTCGAGCACAAAATAAAACTTAAATTAATCGCAGTAAGCAAAGACTTAGCTTTAACATATGCAAGGCTAAAAACAATATTCTGTGGAACTTGAAGTCGTTTGTCTCCGTGTCCCCACTGCACTGCATGCATAGAGGAGGCCTGTTTACCTTTGATTTGCTCAAAGAATATAAATGCTGAGAGTGAGAGATGAGACAAGACGAAAGGAAGACTCGAATACCATATTATTATATGATTACTTATATTTTCTTGTCATTCGGAAACGCATGGTTGGATGTAAACAGAATTTGACATGTTAATATTATGCTAATACATCAAATCAAGAAAGAGGAAAGTTCTCTTTTGAGCTCTTCTTGCTGACGAAACAAAATCAGTTTTCATTTTAATGGTCCCCGAGCGGATGATGTTCGTGGAAGAGAAGAACAGAGAACAGTGCAGGACGTCAAGCAAGGAACTATTTTAAAACCTCGAGTTAACAGCACATTAAATTCCACTAGTACCAATTAAATGAGATGAAGTACGTGTAACATCAACACTCGAATGTCTTCTACATTTTTGCATAATAGAAATTCCTCATAAAAGTGCTTCCATGCAGAAGCAAATTAGTAAGTGTGATTTGAGTTGAGACTTGAGTCGCGTTTGGCGTGGACAATAAATGCAGATGCGGAGATGAATCTTTCAAGAGAAAGTTGTGTCTGTGCCTGTTGAACTCGAGATTCAAATAAAAAGAAGGGATGCAGTGATTTTAACATCATTATTTTGGGATGGAAGATAATTTTGATTTCCGGTTTTAATTTTTATAAAGTTGCTTGCTTTTTATCTTGATTTTGACGAATTTCGAAAATACAATTTAAGATTTAAAAAAGGGTAATTAAAATAGATCCATAAATGTATTTTAAATCGGCGATTTTAAATCACATATTTTCATTGATTTTGATTTTGCAAAAAGAAAGTGATTTTGAATACGAATTTAATTTTTAAAATGATTAATTGATTTTGGCCCAGTGATTTTGAAAATCGTCACCTCGAGATTTTACCCATCTCTGATAAAATGTATACCTTCATCCTTTCTATTACACACAATTAATGGAGCGTTCTCCAAAACCGGACTCATTCTTATGAATGAATCAACAGAATTGAGTACTAAACCACTTTGACAAGCCCAAATTCTTCTAAGATGTGGCATTATGTCAGGCTTCCTTCTCATCTTGGCCTAGCACAACAATGAAACGAGCAATATCCGCATCTGCCCTGCCCTGCTGAAAGGAAACTTGGAAACTGAGACTTTTACAGTAGGATAATGACTCACGACTCGACTTGAGTACCAACAATGAGAAGAAGCTGCATAATTATCTCGGTATCCTTTGATTGTTTAGTGAAAAGGCAGCTACTTGAAGAAATTACAAAATTCTACACATAGTTGAAATGTAAAAAAATGTCACAGTTCAGAATAGAAATATCTTCATTCGCATTTTGTCCATATTTTATCACCATGTGAGTTCCCATTTGTTGACGTGAGTTTCTCAATGAACCTTTGCATGTTGCTGTTGCTGTTGTTGAATGTATGTATTTACGACTCCACTGCTAATAAGTTCCATATCCGTATGTTAATTTCTTTAGGTCGGAGTACGAATTCTGTCTGTATCCGCATACCAATGCATTTATCACCACTATGCAGCATTGCTGTTTCTGTTGGGCCTATTTCTATATTTATAAAAAAAAACTCTGTTGTCGTTTCACTTTGTCTAGACTAGGTTAAGAGTGGCAAACTCCTCCTGTGGAGATTTATCTGTCAATTAGAACCTTGCATGCAGGAATACGCTTTTTAGGCTTTGAGCCGCACACCTCTACAATAACAGACTGAATATTTATGATACACTTGCATTTACGACCTCACAGTCACAGTTGTTATGTTATTTATTTTTATTGCTATATGGACGGAATCTCTCTTATGAATGACGCATAGCCACATGCCACTCATGTCCAAATTTTTAGTCCCGGTTGATTTCAGCCGGATAATTTGGGCAGATTAGGTTTGCAGGGTCAATCCCGTGTAATTTTCTAAAGGATGTACTTTATCTGACCTCAATTAGTCGTTCCAGGTCATACATTGAGTTATGTAACATGTAACATCTGCTAATTGTCTCCATGGACCTTAATCAATTATTAAAATGATATTAATCTAACTAAAGCATGTAAGCTCAGTCGCTTTAGTTAGACCGCAGCAGGCTTTATAACACTCATTTTGAAATACATCCAGCATAGGATATTTATGGCTTAATAACGAATATTAACGCAACTGTTGATCATATACAGTACATGTTATTTTGATTGACTATTTTATAGTTGTAAATGTGAAAACTACAATTTACAGATTCTATGTTGGTTCCATTCATTCTACTATGCATATTTACAACATGTGTTGGAAGCTCCTGATTATATGCACTAAATTATGCATCAATAACTCCAATTGAGCACCAAAATATCCCAAAATAAATCAGTTTCGATGCAAACACTGTGCGCATATAAAAGTTTTCAAAAGTTAACGCTTCATCTAACATCGGGTCATGGCATGGCCCGATGGTGAAAACGGAAAAACATGTTGAAAAGCATCAACTTCATATCAAGATGAAGGATTTTTTTAAATTTGAAGACAAGATAAGGTTAAGAACTATAACTTAGGTGATTGCAATAAACAGTGAATAGAAAGCTAGTACAATCGACGATTTACCTTTAAAATGTCAAAATATGCTGCTAGAAATTTGAAATTATATGCACCAGAATTTTTAAAAAAAACAAAGATTGATTTTTTGATTGATTGAAAGATTGATTGATCAAAGCTTCAAATGTGCAGAAAATATTCCGGGCGATAGTTGGTTATTGAAACCAGACGTCGGGAATCCCCGAGATCTTGAGGTGGAAAATCTGCTACGTGCCCCGGAGCAAGTACGAAATTGCATTGCATGAGAGTGCAAATGCCAAGAAGTTGAATTTATTCCAATTACATAAATCATCCAATTAGTTAATTGGCCGAAACGCTTTCCTTGCTTCTTAGGTATAACCCCTAATATAACCGGCAACGGTTTCCTTGGTAAAACTGTCCATTAAAAATCGAAAATGTCAATGAATGAATGAATGAATGGCTGAATGTAGCTGACGAATGGATATTCATATTTACATTTCAGTTTTGGGCAAAATACAAACTGCTTGCTCAGCGGCTTTGGTTGCAGATGCCAGGAGTCAGGACTTAATAATGTTTTAACTTGCATTTTCTTTATTCCACTTGAAAAATGTTGCATCCACAGTAAAATAATTTAAGTATTCAGCCGTAGGCCTCTTCAGCTACTTACCAGCCAATTCGGATTATTGTTTGTAACTATTTACGAATCTCCTTCAACAACCTTCAACCTTGAGCTTTTCAAGTGTGTCAGGAAGATTTGCATCTTAAATCTTCCACTTGAACTAAAGTTTCTCTCTCTCACACGGGACAAGCGATGATTGGTAGTGGTTTGGCTACGCTTGTTTTCTAGTAAAAGCCCGATAAGACAGTGTACATTCAAATAACATTCAAATACATTGAATTTGTCTATTTTATTGCGCTTTTGTTCTATTCGATCTTTGAGTTCGTACCTTTACTCCGTATTGAATTGCTTGTTTCCTGCGTCTCTGTCTTCTTCAGGTTACTTCGCTTTTCAGCTTTGATTTGGAAACCTTTTGTTCCATTTTACACCTCGGTATCAGATCAGCACTTTGCATTATATCAGGGACAATAGCCGAAGATTTGCTGAAAATCTCTTTGGTCCTGGTCTCGTGGCATGAAACATGAATATGAAAATGAATTCTTTTTGCTGCCATTTTCTCTATTGTACACACCTTTCATCACTCATCATCAGTGGCTTATGCCTCATGCATATGCATGCACGTACGACGAGATGAGCAGATTAAGGAGACTCATTTTCATGTACTTGTGCTAATAGGCTTTTTCTTATGGACTTGTGCGTACAAATTCTAGGTCAATAATGCTTGACCAATGGTCTTAATCATTCAGTAGCAGGGTATAACTGGAGTTGACCAATTGATTTACAATTTTTTTAATATCAACTCATGACTTGCATAATAAATTAAAATGCATCTATGTCATATGCAGAAACGATAATTTATTTTTTTATAACTTCTTTTTTTGTAAATACACCGGTATGAGACGTTATAATTAATGTTTTGCAATTTATCATTATCAATAGGTAAATATTTTTTGAATATTTAAATATTTCTACGATTTTTCGTTAAAAAATACTTATTTTCTGTTGTAATTGCAACTCAAATTCGACGTATCATAAATACAAGCAAAACATTTTCAATTTGTGGAATTTTAAATCATAAATTCGATTTTTAAAAATAAATTATAATTTATCGTTTGAACTACAAACTAAATATTTAACTCATAGAGCATAGTCATGTGTAATTGACCGTGCTAGACGGTTATGTCCGAGATTTTTTAGGCAAATAAAATAAGGCGTAAGCCTCATGCAAGATTTCTTAAAGCTGACCATCGGTGATACTTTGTTAGTGATTCTCATAAATACGAGTAGGTATTAGAGTTCCGAAAGTTGAAAACGTAGAAACTTTTCCTTTGAATATAAAATATAATTCATGGCGAAAATAGGCTTAGACCACCGACGGGACAAGCTTTTTGGACCTCAGTGTCGCCATAAATTATTTGATCCAATCCGCCGTACGTGGATGTGGACAGAGATGTTGGGCAAGGAATTGTAGAGCCTCGGCTCTTGTCTGAGTCAGGCTCGCTAAGACGCAGGCACTCGTTCGTAACCTTCACCTTAACGCAAAGTGACAAGTAAGTTTGACAATGAGTTGTCTGGCCTTAAGAGCTTCGAAATGGATTTCCGTTGAACTGGCTTCGAGGCCAAGAGAGTTCGGAATTCGGATATCGACTTATAGGAAGGAAGAGGCGAATGCCCCATAGGCCTTGGAATTTTCACAATCGTTCCGTTACCTCCAAGTCGTAACAGAAACCCACAACAATTCAGCTTGAAAGCATCAAACATTAAATATAACGCTTCCTGCTAAAGTCTCCGGATTTGGATCAGATTTGTCGGAGACAGGAATACATAAATTTTTATAGCCTCTTCATCAGAATTTCATTCAACTCCGTATAATGATATTTTACTCATCTTTCTAACAAAACTGAATTTCTGGATACCTTTCTGTAAGATTGATATATTTTACAAATATATACAATACTACATGATGAATGCGATAAATTGCCTCCCTCCACCGGTTCTGAAAATACTGCCGACCGAACAGCACCTTTCACTAATGTCTTACGAAAAACTTACCGATTAACGTACCTTGGAAATTTGTTCAGATTTTTGAAAATGATTTCTAAAATTCGAATGAAGATAAAAAATAACAGTAATTTGGGGAAATTGCTAATGCCACATGTACGAAGTTTACGTTTTTGCAAAAATTCACTGTTGCCTGGTTATTTATCCAGGTCAACGTAATTCTCACTTTAATAAAATTTGTTTTAAAAATTTTCGAGATTGAACTTCAATCAGCGTCAAAAGTATGGGAATATCCAGAAACTTACGTGTTCCCAACCCTATCTGACTTTCGGTTTCGATATATAAAAATTCAAGGGTTATAGTCATCGTATACACCCTGTATCTCTGATGCTACTACATATATATTTCCATACATATATATATATATATATATATTTTCAAACTCTCACAATGTGAGATTTCATTGAAGTACGTGAATCCAGTAGTAATAATTTATTTGCACATTTAAAGCGCGATGTATCCACATAATTTCAACAGGAGAATTTGACAATAGCGAAGCACGCTTAATTTGAATTCATTGGTTTTAAAGTCTGATTCGCTGAAAAACCTAACAGTAAACACAATTTCAATAAATTAAATTAATGACTAATTCTAAAAAATTAAGATGGACAGGCCCGTTAATTACCGATAGAACTAGGCTGAATGATATGTTTATGCTCTGCCAGTTGATTTCAATTCACAAAAACCATATGATTTTTGTGAATCCTCTTCAATGATAAATTGAGAGTTATATAGTCTGTTTCATCTACTCATATATATTCACGTAGATCTAACCGCAAAAAGCGTAGAACTGAAGGATACATTTGAAAGTAAAGACATTCAAACTACTCTGTGGCTTTTTGAGAGACGGGATCTCAAAGAGAGGAAATCTTCCTCACACGTCCATGTGTTTCCCATTGTTTTCCTCCAACCTTTCTCCTCGACCCTTTGTGTGTAGAAGAGAGATGATGATGAGATCGGAACAGACTGATTTACACCAGATTTCATTCATCACAAACAATCCGGATCCTGAAATTGAAATTTGTAAACCGATAGACCACACCTTGGACCCACATCGAGTGCTCCCATAAGCAAACGCTCCATTTCTTGTGTACGTTTTGATGAATGAATAGAACTTGAGACTGAGACGGTGGTGATGCCGTGGCCAAGTGCGGATACAAGTCCTTTTATAGCTCTTTTCTTACGAATCATGCGAGGAGAATAGCCTTAAAATTGAATAATGTTCTGTTTGGTGGTCCTCAAGCTTTCTGTCGCAGAGGACTAGTCTCGGTTTATCTTAAAGAGTCCGTATTATGATAATATTGTCACGTCGCTTGGTTCCATTCGGAGTCTGCGAAATGGCCCCCTGCCACTTTCCTCTGTGGAAATGTCAATGGCTCAGAACCAAGACGCTGTTTGGGTCCCATACATAGAAGAGGCCGAAGAAGAAGGAATCATGAAGTGAAAAGATCAGGATGGTCATTTGAACTGAGTCTCCTTTGACTTATGGACAAAGAAACCATTATTCCGCCGTCCCGTGTATCACGGACGCAGTCAGAAACATTATACGTCTACCTGAGGTGGTTCGGCGATGACTATGTGTTCATATGTATTGAATTCTTGTTTGAGAACTGATACTCGTATTTATAGCCCTATCATAAGTTCAAATTGAAGAGGTCAAGTTTAGTGGGTCAGAGTCTTGTTCACTCATTCATTCGGCTTCGTCCGTAACCGCCTTTCCTTCCCAATGTTGCTTCTACGTTGGAAACGTTGGAACCTGAGACATTGCAATTAGCTGAGGATATGGGCCTGGCTTCGATTTGTACTGCATTCCATATACAATTTGTGTGCCATCACGGCCCTTCTATTTTTGTATTGTTTGTGTCCATGCTATATGCCATATCCTGCAAGAGCAAGACACGTCAAGGAATGATAAATGAAAGTGCAGTTAGTGCAAATTGAGAACCACACACTTACCTACAAAAGCTATTAATAATGATTCTAGGCCTTATCCCTCACTTAATTCCATATTGTGTGTAGCCTAGGTCGGCAGACTTCTTAATGTGACGTGCATTATTTAACGAACCAGCCTCAATACTCAGCTCAATGAGTCAATGAGGAGGAGAACATTGTTCCTTTGTCTAGAAAATCAGGTTCGTATCAAATTTTTGGAATTGATTGAGGACCGTTTATGATTTTATGATGGTCTTCCGGCAAACGACGAATAGACTATCGTATGTCCATGCTGACTGCATTATATTATATCCGATTTTTATAATATTGTATGCACATTGTATAGTGCAGCCGGAGTTTACTATCGTATATCTTCCGAATCACTCTTCATGATCACGTAGAACTTGTTTTCCCATTCCCAGCATCGAATTCGGGTTGTAGATACTGGGCTTAGACTTTTAGCCTCTACAATTCTTTCACTCCAGAATGCAACACCATCCAGTGAGATCCTTCAATTTAGCTTCCCACATGTCATTGGAAACTACTGTAATTTAAATCTGGAACCCGACTGAAATTGATAATTTGTAATTGTAATTTGATTTGTGAAGAGTAATTTATATATTGTGATTTAGAACAATTTAGTCCCAAATTAGAATTCTTTGAACAATTGAGTCAATTTCACATGGTTTGACGACAGTTCTTTCTTCCATGTTGTCAAAAACATGGCCAATTCAAGAGATAGAGTACTTCATTTTCCGTTAAGCGACTGATTTGGGCAAGGAACGAAGTTATCCACTACACCAGCAAATATTATACTAAATATTCCTGTATTGAATTGTCATTAAGCTCATAATCTGTAATTTTTAATTTTTAATTTGAAATTACGTAATTTAATTACAAATTTGACCGCGATTTGTCTAATTTAATTATATGTAATTGAGGGTGAAATTTGTCGCTCTTATTTTATTTCCATTTCAAATTATATTTAGGAGTAATTTGCCCAGCTCCGATATTGGGACAGCTTAAATTCGCTTAAGCTTTTCTGAAGCTGTGTTTTAGCTTATATTATATGTTAATTCAAAATTTAAAATCGAAATAGAAAATACAATTCTACTGAAACTAAGTCAAAAAACCAAAAATTGAATATAGTTTATTTTTGTTCTTCAAAAGAATATTGAAAAATTATTGCGGGGTAAAATTAGTTTATAAAATCCTGCATCCTATATTGAATTCTCTTTAATTTGAAACACAGCCTTTAACTAAGGCTACTATCCGATTATGTAGATAAATCTAGGAGCCTAACCCTGATCACTGTGTAGATGGAAAATGGAGGTCTTGCTATGAGCTCATCATCATCAGAAAAAAAAGCTTGTATCACGGCATGTCATCTCATGTCAAACCACAAACCTACTATTATTTTCACAGTCATTATCATTAGACTCCTCTTCCTTCTCGGCTATGTGTAAGGAGACTCCGAAAGTCCATTGTTGTTATTTTGAGAGGCGGTTGTGCTCGTATTTAGGCCTGGTCTATAATTAGACTAGGAAGCCCGTATCTCTCCCATGGGAGACTCAGGCTTAATTCCTCAGATCAAAGGTAAAAGTAGTGATACACAATCACTTTTCCTAATTGCATGTTTGAATTACGTTGTGGGGAGAGGAAGAAACCTGGCCCTAATTAAACTCAATTTCTAATTACTCCTGGTTTCCCAGCCAGGAAGAACGGAATTCTTGCATCGTATAGTAAGTGGAGTTAGGAGGCAGGGCTCATTTTCTGATTGAAAGGCCGTAAAATTGAAATATGGGATGTGATGAGTCCACACATGTGTAATTACTAACATTGGATCATCATTGCTCAGGTCCAATTACGGTGATTCAGAGATTTTCCTATTTATTCTAATTATTATAATTCAAACCACAAACTCTCTCTTTCAACTCCACTCCCTGTACAGGAGCACCGACTTAAGCAGCTTTTAAACTTTACAAGCAATTCTCAACAAATTACAATTAATCGGATTGATCTTTGAATAAATTTAGATATTAAAGTATTATGATTTGGGCAGGAGGTATGAATGGTCAGATTACGCTGTTTGAGTCTAAATCATTTTCCAAGGGACAATGGAGTTGAGTTTCGTGTAAAAAAATTCAAAGAAAAGCGTATGCACATTTGGAATCGCATTCTGCATGTCTTTATTTAGAAACGCTAATGACATGTTGATTTGATCTGTAATTCCATTTTCACTCCATATACTTCACGCTTTACATGCCTTGTAATTTCACGTTACGCTAGCCCGACAGTCGAAGCAACGCGTCAATGCACAGAATAGGCACGCGATTAGATTGTGCCTATTAATTTTTTGTCCACGTGCAATAGTGACTAAAGTTGATTTTTTTTCTATTTCACAGAGAAACAATTTTTGGATGCTCTCAATTTTCTTGATAGTTCTGCTTCATGCAATTAGCCCAGGACATGGCTTTTTCTTCCCAAGATTCTTCAACAGGCGACAAGTATTCCCAGCTCAACAGCCACAACAGCATCCTTCATCCTCCAGGGGTCAAGTTGTGGATGGCTACCAATTCCCAGGACAAGGTCCTAACCTCCGAATAATAAATCGACAAAACCAGAACACAGGTCCAGTAAATTCCAATAATAATGGTGGTCCAGATGGCACAGTACCCAATCCCAGCTTCCACGTGCCCAAAGCTTTATGTCTTGCTTGTGAGAACTTTCCTTGGACTCCAGTTGCTGGAAAGGAAGGCGCTGCTTCAGCTCCAGTCGGTAAACATGTGAATCCTCAACCGGAAGTGCAGCAAGCAACCAGCTTCAACGTTCAACAACAGAAGCCAAATCCTCCACAACAACAAGAAACAACAATTCACGCGCAATATCAACCGCAACAACAGGGCTATACTCAGAATCAGCAACAAGAAACCACAATTCATGTCCAACAGCAACCACAACAGGGATACAATCAGAATCAACAAGTTTTGGATGATAAGTTCCCAATTCATCAACACCTGGAAGTCACCAAGGAACCAGGTGGTACTGTGGTGATCAATGCTCTGGGACCCTATCCTCAACCACAGGGAGCACGTAAACCCTTTTCCTTCCAATTTGACTCCACTCAGACTCAAAACAATGTTCAAGGACAATCGAGCTTCTCCCAGCATTCCATAAAACCGTTGGGAAGTGCTATAATCCTGCCCTACGATCCTCAAACGTCTAATCCAACATTGTTGAAGCCCGTATCTTATCCGGCTGGTCAACCAAAGGCTGTGGAACTTTTCACAACATCCTTCGCTTTCAATGAAAATACTACGCCACTTCCGGTAGACATCAGGCCAACAACATATCCTCAGCCAAATCAAAACTTAGGACAACAGCAGAACTTTGCAAACCATGGCTACCCACAACAGCAACCTCCGCAGCAACAACCACCCCAGCAGCAACAACAACAGCCGCAACAACCACAACAAAATTTTGTCCCAGACTATCAACAACAACAATCACAACAGCAAAACTTTGTGAGTCAAGATCAACAAAAACAACAACAGCAACAACGTCCAGAACAACAAGGTTATGGTGGCTACTCAGGTCAACGACCGATAGTTCCAGCCTTCATTTCCAACCAACCTCCCTTGTTCTACACTCCCAGAGAACCCAGACCAGGTCCACCGCCGACATTGCTCCACCCTGTGAAGAATCCAAACAACTACTATGTCCCAAACAACAGGCCAAACAATAACCCACCCATTTATCTAGTGAACAATCAGAACCAAATAAACCACCCACCGCCACCCCGACCTGGAAACCATCATCATGCTCACCACCAGAACATTCCACCAATTACAGTTGGCACAATTGTCGCAGCTCAGCACAACCTTCAAATCCATGACATTCAACCAGCTCAACTTGTCTACCAGGAACATAGCCATGGCTACGCCCCACCGCATCCACCTCCAAACTCAGGATATGCTCCTGGTCCAGTTCAACAGAAACCAAATTATGGATCTCCTTCTGCACCACACAGCTTCAAACTGCCAATCATATCCCGCCCAAACAACAATAATATACCCTTTGGTACGTTCACAATCAATCAAATCCCCGTAAATTCTGTACCAAACCATGTTCCACATCATCCTGGACAATATGGCGGCCCGCCGCCAGTCCAACAAGGCAACTATCCTCCTGGCCCACCAATCAACCAGAATTTCCCACCCAAATTCCCACCCGCACCTCACAAACCAAGAGATCAGTACGGACCTCCAAAACCCAACTATGGGCCACCAAAGCAACCATACGAAGGTCCGCAACCAAGTCAATCACCCTCTAACTATGGACAACCAAGACCATTTGAGAGCAACTTCGAGTGGCAACAGTCAAACCAGCAACCACAACAACCAGTGAACCAGCCCACTCAACAAGTTGAAGTACAACTAGGAAATGCAAACTTCGGACCGCCGCCACCTCCTCAAAGGCCAAATCCACCAGAAAGACCTTTCCGACCACAACCACCACAACAAGAAGTGTCCTATGGCAACGTTCCAATGCCACACCGAGAAATGCTTCCACCACCTCCAACTTATATTCCTCCTCGGAATCCACCTCAACAACCTTTTAGCTCAGCTCCTCCTCCTTCCTTCCCACCACAAGAAGAAACAAATCAGTACAATGTCCCAATATTTGAAAACGGTCTCGACACGGATGATGAGCCAGAAGAAGATGTCAAGGACGAAGGTGAAGGCCAAGTTTCGTTTCCCACTCCACAAGCGACTCTGGAATTAGGACCAGCTCCCAATTCTGAAGACGAACCACCAATCTACTCCCAAGGAAAACAACCAAACTTTGAGCCCCAGCCTGACGTCCACATTGAAGTCACAAACGAAGACACAGCTCGGAATCCTTCACTCATTACAATCCCGAATTTGCTCCGAATTCAACCAAATCAAGGATATCGTGGTGTAGAACAAGTGGAATATTATCAACCTCAAGGTCCATCTCAATTCCAGCATCAGTACATTGTGCCACTTGGTCAAAAGACGACTGTCACGTTTCCAGAATACGCACAAGCCTCCTTCAGCTCTTACGTCCGTCAACGTCAACCGGAAATCTCAGTATCAGAGTCCTCAGTAAACCGCCCTGTCCCACCGCCTCCTCAACCACCTGTTCCTGTTCCAGGTTCTGTACCAGCATCTTCCTCCGACTACGACAAAAATCCTCATATTCAGTCACTCGAATCCCAGAAGAATAAGGACGAACCGGAAGTGAAGTCTCCAGTCAAGGTCACTCCAAGACCCTTCGAAGCTGGACCTATTGGTGCCTACGAAATCATTCCTGCAACCCAGTACGATATCACCCACCTCTTCACAAACCCACCACCTCCAACGGTGCCTGTATACGAGGAATCCGCTCAGGCCTCTGTCCAGAATCAACAAGGAATTCCGAATAGACCCTTCCCAATACCAGTTTCCTTCTCCGAATCCGATGCAGCCAACATCAACATCAAATCACCAGTTTTTGTTGTCCAGCAAGCAGATGGTCAGACTGAATATCCTCAGCCAGTCATCCATGCCAGACCCTCCATCGTGCACAACGTAAACTCTCCAGTCCCATCTCAACAATTCTTCCAGAATTCCCAATTCCAGCATCAAACTCAGTATGATCCACTTCCGCCGTCTATTGTGTCTGCCCTCCATCACGCTCAACGAACCTCCTTCCTCACTCACCAACATCTCACTCCTGTTGGGAATGGAGATCAGGAAAAAACAGTTTATGTGAATAGCATTGCTGTTCAGGAGAGCCCAAGCTACAACAAGCCCGGAGCACCCTTTGCCTTTGACCTCAATTCTGGTAAACCCATTCTTGTTCACGAAGAGCGAGATTCAGAAACACAATCACTCAAAACAGTTCTGGAATCCGATTCCAAAAGCGAGGAAGCGAGTCCGAGTCAGGAAAACAAGAGCTTTGTCAACTATTCAACCCAAGAAGAGCCCAAAGAAACGGCGGAAACGAACAGCGTGACGAAGGCTGAAGTTCCAGCTCCAGCCGATCAAACTGTTGTAAACTGTAATAACAATCATCAATGGGTGTTTCCAACTGAAGCGGACTTCAATGGAAATAGAGAACAGGTGTTGGCAGAAGCTGAAGCCGCAGGTCAACAGGACGGACGGAAGAAGTTTGTGTACTACTACCCTTCACCCATGTCCTCCATCTACTGGGTGGAACAGCCACAAGTGACAGATTCCAAACAGGGTGGCTTTGGACAGCGGATCCGGGTTGATATTCAACATGGAGCAGGTCAAGGTCAAGGAGGTTCGGAGCAGGAAGTTCAGAACGGATTTCATTCCGAAGCTTCTGCACCAAAAACGATTTACTCCAAGCCGATTTTGAAGTGGTCCAAAGTCCTGGCACCCTCAGGTCAACTGAACAACGTAGTCCACGCAACTCGTCTCTCCCACTCCTTCTTGCCCATGCAGATTGAAGGAGAAGCAGGAGTGGACGAGAGTTCAGCCGCTTCTATTTCAGACCCAGTCTCCACTCCTGGTCCATTCGACATCCATGCTCAAGGGAATACGCCACAGATTGATGAGCAAAGTTTGGGTAAGACGCTCTCAATTTTTTAGTGCCTATCAAAACCTCTGTTTGAGCTCCTTTGAAAACCTCATTTATTTTTTAAAACCCCTTT
>JAQFYU010000748.1:0-18992 GCA_034694905.1 Ceratophysella granulata | reverse complement strand
ACGGCTGTTGAGCTCATCTCTTCAACTTGAGTTACGGCTGTTGAGCTCATCTCTTCAACTTGAGTTACGTCTGTTGAGCTCATCTCTTCAACTTGAGTTACGGCTGTTGAGCTCATCTCTTCAACTTGAGTTACGGCTGTTGAGCTCATCTCTTCAACTTGAGTTACGTCTGTTGACCTCAAATCTTCAACTTGGGTAGCTATTGAGATGAATTCAACTTGAACAGCTTGGCCGTTCGAATCTGGATTCAAGGTGACAGAAGATGTGTCACCCGATCCTATATCCAGAACTTGCATTCCCGGTTTTACTCTCGGAATTTTGAGCCGATATGTTTTCGGGGTTCGGCGACGGATTCGAGTCTCCGGAGCACGGCTGACCAACTTCCATACCGGTCTGTTTTCGAAGAATAATTCTTGCACCTGGGGTTCTTGAAACGTTGGTTCTTGCTCCAGTTCCTTCGATTTTGGGGATTTCTTTCCAGGAGCAGGGAAGACCAGATCTTCATCTTCCACGGAACTCACTGGCTTCGGTGTAGGGATGATTGACGTGGTTCCTTCTTCCGCCTCGTCACTACTCCAATCACTCCACTCTGCTTCCGAACCGCTTCCTCCATGTCCGGTCTCCAGTCTGTCCGTCGCTTCAACGTGCGACCTGAGAACAATCAGTTCTTCCTGGTAAGCCTTGATTTGACCCTTCATGTCCATAAGGTTCGCCTTCAGTTCCTGTAGCTCGGTCAGGAGTAAGTCCTTTTCCAAAACTTGGGCGTCGACCTTCTTACTGATTTGCACCAGCTCCGTGTCCTTGTAGAACAGGTCCTGACAGAGGTTGGCATTTTGCTTCTGAAGTTGATCAGTTTGGGCCTGGAGCGCGGTGTTCCTATTTTGCAGTTGAACGTATTCAACTTGGAGATCCATGATGTCCATTGTCTGAATTTCCTCCAGGGTTAGCTTACGAGAACTCACTCCGAAATAGTGTTCCATTTTTTATTCGTAGATCACTAACTTTCAACTTTCGCAACGAAACTTTTTAACTTTTTGAAATTACTTTCGGGAGCTCTTTACAGTTCGAGTACGAAACAGTTGTGAGCTCGGAATTCCAAACATGAGGTAAGAAGGGAATTTATTTGAATAATTTTGTCGCCAGTTTGATTTGCACTCGTTGCCATGGAAATGAGTTTTTGAAAAACATCTTAGGAGGCATCATGGTGCCATTGCCATGACAACAACAGGATCTTCTGGGCTGAGTACCCGCGCTTTGTGCTTTGTGAATTGCAGTGAATGCACTTTGTAATATTGATTAGCCTGAGCAGTTTATTAATGTTCAATAATTTTAATTAGAATGTATGTATTGAATTTAAGTTAAATTGTGGCTTTATTTGCTGTAATGATTCAAAATCAATAATTTACATGGTAGAAGCAAGTATTTATGCATCATTACCATTTGTCGCAAAATTCCAGCAAAATTCCACCAATACGAGGGCTGTTTCATAAATTTTGACTCATTTAGGGAAACCTGTGAATGGGAAACAGGATACAGCTTTGTGAACGATGTTTGGTTTGGTTTTTAATGTTAACTGGATTTCATTGAGCTTGGGTCGTCGATTTAGGTATAGGCTGCAGGACTTTTTAAAAAGAGCGAACAATGTTTGGGATCACCCTGTACGGGGGTAAACCAGGTATAATTTAAGACAGAATGAAGGATTAGACCATAAAACGCATACGGAAATACAGAACTGTTCAATGTTTGCATTTTACATGAAGTTTCATTTGCATTACATTATTTGCGTTTTCTGTTCCCATTCCGCATTGACACTGGCTTGGCTTGGCCTGGTCTGGCCTGGTATTTGAATAGCTTAGCTTGAGATGTCAAGATGAAATATTGTACTGCGTGTTAACTTGTGGCCAAGTCGTTACGATCAACTCTGCACACTGTATCTCATCTCAGCTCTGAACTGAAGAAAGAAGGGTCAGGTCAACATGCTCTCTCGAGAGACGATGAGATTTCTCGACGTGCTCAGGCATTGTGTAATCCTTATTAGCAGACAAGACACTACTCGTTCGATTTTATGACTTCCCAACGTATCAAGTAAAAAAAAAGCCAAATAATAAGATACGAAGAGGATTCAGGATTCATGCGTTCAGTCCATGTCCATAAATAAACTGGGTACAGAGTTGCTGACAGCAAATGAGCTTAAGAGATAAGCAATTATAGTATTTTTCGTTGCTCTGCGTTCTGCAGTTGGATACAAGCAGCTCTGTATGTAAAATATAAAGAAGATCACACGGGTCAGGAAAAAACGTACGAGTAATAAGATGAGTTCATGTGTATAATTTCTCACGGCTTAAGTTTGTGGTGTGGATTTTACGATAGGGAGTGGAATTGGTGGGTTAATATTGTGATTTGTGATTAAGAGGAGAATTGAAAGCTGAGCTGCAAGGCTGAATTAATTGAGATCCTTCGAGTGTCCAATTTCGTCGGGCTGGCTGGAATTGCATGAAGCATCATTTGGCAATTGAGTTTGTATTAAGGAAGCCAGACGAGTGGGATATTGGATGGTAATTAGCTCTCATTGATAGCGTGTGAATGTAGGTCAGGTTGAAATGCGGTTTCAGAGAGGAATTAATGATTCCCATCAATTTGCAGTATTTATTTAGATTTAGCTGCATTTTAGACGGAGAACGGAGAATATACCTCTTCAATTTAATGTGTCATTAAAATACCTAATTAACAATATTTTCTTCCGTTTGTTATTGGACTTGACAATGGTTCAACATAATTTAAGATGATAGAAGTAAATCTTCCAACAAATAGCGTGTAGACAATTCAACTACGCTTGCAGCTAAGAAATTCGGTCAAACATTTTTGAAAAATGGACGGATTGATCGAAATTCCGAGAATTGAAATCGAAAATTAATAAATTAGATAAACCAGGCAAAACTTTGGATTATCGTATGTGTCTTGTTCAAAAAAAAATTAATATAAAAATATACAAGATTTTCCAAAGCGCACACAACACACAACTGCTTAAGCGAATTATGCCACTCCACCCACGCTAATGAGTTTTTAGCATGTGGATGTTGGATGTAAGATGTAATCAGAAATTCAGATCGAAGTCGGATGAAAAAAAATTCTATTAAATGATGATTAAAATCGAAAATAAATAAAATAGATTCAACTGAAGGGCCATATAGGAGCAGCGACACAGTTGTGTCTAACTAAATCTAAAACACACATTAGGCACACAAAAATCCAAAATTGATGCAATAAATTAATTTAAATTCCAGTTTTTTTGAATTTGTACGAACATTAAACTATAATTTTAAAAAACCTCTTTCATTGCACCAATGTCACTCCAACACTAATGAGATTTTAGCAATTCAATTTCAGTTCTCATTTCTAATTGAAGCTCTTTACAATTTCTCATTTACAGTCCTGCAACCTCAGCTGAAAAGGGCACAAAGAATCCGAGCCACAACGGTACTCGAAGAATAAAGTATAACTTCAGAGTCTGAAATGCATTAAACTGTACAAGGAAGGAAGAAGGAGTGTCACTTGAGAGCTTGTGCTCAGACTAATAAAGAAAATTGAAAAAAAAAGAGCTCAGAATTGGGCTGAGACACCTCGTCCAAGTCCCGTACTTCCAACGTAACCCTTTGTGTACAACAATGCTGAAGAACGGAAGAGCCAGAAGCACGTCAATGGAATATGAATTCTGTCCCAGACTCAATGTACCCGTCTGGGATGGGAAATATGGAACGATTTACAACAAGTCTGGGGCTGGGGCTTGTCAATAAGCTGACTTTGACACCCGAAAACGATATCTTGACTGGAAACAAAGTTTTAAAAGGAAAACAATGTTTGAAAAGTCCAAGCGGAGTATCGTCGCAGCCACAAGGGGAGGAACGTACAGGGTTCATGACTCGTCCGGTCTGACACAAGGACCCACGTCAATTTTGACCAGACAGAATCGACCCAAGTTCCTCAGTATCACGGTCGTGTTCCTGGATGAGAGTCAGCATACGTTCGAAGTCGAGGTAATATTTTGAATCTAATTTCACCGTTTAATTTTTGTATAATTTAATAAACTAATTAAAATGTTAGAATTAAATAATTATTAGTTTTCGAATCGTCAATGTATCAAGCCTGACTATCGAAATTACCTGTAATGTTTGAGTTCTACGGTAATTATTTCACGACCCTCGTGGTCGTGAGTGTGCAAAAAATAACCTAGCCTAACACAATCTTCCAAAATTCAAATAATTTGAAAAACAAAAGTATATTTTAAAAATATTGTTCTAAAAAAGACGAGTTATCCCAATTTCAAGGTGATTTGCTACTCGTATTGACAGTAAAATTAATATAAATGTAAATGGTATACTTTTTTTTCTTTAGCCGAACGCATTGCATGATATGATGCAGGCTTAATGTTCTGAAAATTGCAGAAAAATGCCAATTCCTATATCAATATTTTCAAACTTAAGCAATTTTGATGGCAAAAATACATACTACAAAGAATACGAGTAGAATCTTTGATTCACTACAAACTGTTGAATATGTAAGTAATGATAATGATGCTATTAAAATAGAAAGAATAACTGAAGAAATGTATTTGGCCTATCTCATGTTTTACATAATGGGTAATTATTTTTTCAAAATTGCAGAAATATGCCAAAGGATCCGTCTTACTAGAGAAAGTCTACCAACACTTGGAACTAATCGAACGAGACTATTTTGGTTTACAATTTGATGAGCTTTTACCGCCGCCGGAAGTTGTTCATCCGCTAAGCAGTCCACATTTGGTAAGGATTGTGCTCGCTTGTTTGCATTTGATATTGGAAATTTGACTTAACTTTTAAATTTTGTGGTGCATGTTTGTATTCAACATACGCAGCACATACGATAACCAGTTAACTTTCATAATTTTAAGTATACAAATGAAAATGAAATTAAAATGCCGAATATTAAGAAGCTATTAAGAAGCTAAATACAAGTTAACACAAAAAAAAGATTTACGAACATAAATTTTAATAATTATATTATATTTTTATTCCAGAGATGGATTGAATCCTCGAAACTCCTGAAGAAGCAGATTCGGTTTACAAAGCCGAGTGTGTCCACGTCCAAGAAGTCGTCCTTGTCTTCGAACACGTTGAATGGTGGAGGTCATTTGAATGGTAACGGACACGCGGCTGGAAGTGCGAAACCCAGCTCTTCATCCGCCCGGTTCATTCCGACCAACAACCATGGTCCTAGTCCCAACAATCCATTGAACTCCGCCCCTGACGCCTCACTTCCTTCCGCCACTGTTTACTTCCGTGTCAAATTCTTCGTCGAGGATCCAGCCAGACTCAATGAGGAATACACTCGTTACCATATTTATCTCCAGCTTAGAAAGGATATTATGGAAGGTAAATATTAAAATCATATAATTATAAAATAAATAAATATATATATATATATATATATATATATATATATACACAATATAGGTATTTATCCTACAATACATTCAGTATCTATAAATATAAAGAAACTAACAACGAACATTAGTGTATCCATTGGAAAGACGAATTTCCCTATAAAATGCGAACTGTGAACATTGAACATCACGCCGTTGTGAATATTAATTTAATATTTATGTTCCGAATTTTCATTTTTTTGAAATTCGAAGGTTGTTTCTCATTTCCTCGGATGAACTTGATGAGTGCTTAACAGGGTGTCTCATAAAACGACAAACCCACACACATCCGTTGCATAGCAACAAACTACGTTTTTACAACTAATCCAATTTATTTTTTTGAAAGGTCGCCTGGTCGTGACACCTTCCACGGCCTGTCTCCTGGCATCCTTTGCCATTCAATCCGAACTCGGAGATTTCAATGAAGATGATCATGATGACTATGGTTACTATCTCAAGAATCTGAATACCCTCAACCTCTCTGAAATCTCGTTCAAGACTGGAGAAGAGTACTTGCGGAAAGTGACTCAGCTCCACAAGCAGCACAAAGGTCAAACACCAGCAGATGCAGAATACAATTATTTGGATCATGCAAAACGGCTCGAAGCCTATGGCGTTGCTTTTCATCGAGTGAAGGATAATGCGGGGAAGGAAATTCAAGTGGGTGTGTCAGCTTCTGGGATTGCCGTCTATCACAATGGAATCAAGATTAACACCTTCAGCTGGTCCAAAATTACGAAAATTGCTTTCAAGAGGAAACATTTTTTCATTCAGTTGAGACGGGAGCAGGTACGAATCAGGAATTTCAATTAATTTTTTAAAAATAATTATTCCTATTCAACTATTTTCAATTTACAGTCTGAAGAATACGACACGCTACTGATGTTCGACTGTTTCCAATACCGAAGTTGCAAGCTCCTCTGGAAATCCTGTGTTGAACATCACGCCTTCTTTCGTCTCAGCGCTCCGCCTCCGCCAAATCGTCGTTCCACGCTCCTTCTTCTAACCCTCGGCTCCAAATTTCGTTACTCTGGCCGTACAGAGTACCAAACCCGTGAAGACACTTCTTTCCGAAGTCAAAGTCGAGAAAGGGAACGGGAACGTCGAACTTTCTTCCGATCCCCGAGTAAGAAGCTACTCTTTATACGTCAAACACTCCGTGGCAAAATGAGTCGTCCGGATCCAGAAGATCAGGAAAATGTGCCTGACCCAGTTGACGTGGTGGCGACAAATTCGATGAGTCAGAGTCAGGAGTCTTGTTACTCCCAACCCAGACCGAGTAAGATGCATCGAAGTGCAAATATTATGAATTTGAAAGGAGCTGCCAGTTCTGGGCTGAGGGCTTGTGACAAGGTTCAGTCATATTCGGAGAAAGAACCGAGGAAGGCTTGGGGTGAACGAAGTCCTCGGATGTCGGATGATGAAGGCGGGTTTTTGGATAGGTAAAATTCAATGTCTACCCTACCTCATTTAAGTTTTAATTGAGGTAACTAACGGTTTTCCGTGATTTTCTAGGGTGTCAGGCATGGGCGTTGTGCAGCCTTCACCGCTAGTCATCCCGGCTACACATATTACCTTGCCCACCCGGGGAATTGCTTTTGCAGATGATGATGAGAACTCACAGTCTGACGTAAGATTTGAAACCAAATGTCACATTTTACTTGGCTTTCTCTTGTACAAATCAGTGCAATATCCAGATTTATCTTGTGCAAAAACCAATTTCTGAATATTGATGTTTTTTTCTTAGGACGGAACGGTGTCCATCCGCCTCGAACCGGATAACCAAGGGAAGTTTGGATTCAATGTGAAAGGTGGTTCGGACATGGGTTGTCCTGTACTCGTGTCACGTGTGGCTCCCGGTACCCCAGCTGATCAGTGCTACCCTCGACTCACCGAAGGTGACCAATTGATCCAGATTAATGGGAAGGAAACGATGAGTATGCCGCACCGGGAAGTTGTGGCTTCCATACGTCATTCGGCTACTATCCGAAAGGAACTTCTGCTCCGTGTCCGGCAAAATGGTAAGAAAATTGTCAAAATTGTTCATGATGATCATGATGACGACACACTAAAAAATGAATTTATAATGATTTTATGACTTAATTTCCAGTGTACACGA
Source organism: Ceratophysella granulata (assembly GCA_034694905.1). NCBI lineage: Eukaryota > Metazoa > Arthropoda > Collembola > Poduromorpha > Hypogastruridae > Ceratophysella > Ceratophysella granulata. The sequence continues at coordinate 11,415 of JAQFYU010000748.1, read as the reverse complement.
CGGATGATTACGAAGAACCGGCCTTTCAGTATGTGCCCGACGTGCCAATGCTCCATATGATGTCAGCCAATGGGAATGACAATGTCCAGAGTCCATTAGCTTCGTCCATGCTTCTCCTAGCTGAGGCCATTGAGTCCGACTCCATTTCGAGCCAGTTTGAACTCGTGTTCCGTCGTAAACCTGGTCTCAGTTGTGAAGTGGCCAAGTTACCAGAGAATATTTCCAAAAATAGATATCGAGATATTTCACCGTGTAAGTTGCCAGTAACCTTTAACCTTGTATGTTGTATGTCATAATTTCAAAACTTTCGGTTGAAAAATGCTGAATTACTGTAAATTCTATAGATGACTCGACGCGGGTGGTTCTCATGTCCGCCCCAACTGGAGACTACGTGAATGCCAATTATGTCACAATGGAAATACCCGTTTCGGGCGTTGTCAATCGGTACATTGCAAGCCAAGGTAGTGTGATTCTTCAAACTTCAATTAACCTGGGAAACATGAGCATCTACATGGACATGTTCATAACTTTTGGTTAATATAATTACAGGACCTTTGTCCTCAACCTGCGTGGACTTCTGGCTGATGGCATGGGAAACTCAGAGTCCGCTTATTGTCATGCTGACACCAGTTTGTGAACGCGGTCGAGTCAAGTGTCATCCATACTGGCCACAACATCTCAACACGTCTGTTCTTTATCACAACGTTCACGTCAAAACTATTGAAGAAACGATACTACCGCATTGGATTCGTCGAGAATTCCAGCTTAAGCATACACAGGTACTTAAACAAAATTGGGGTTACACAACAATATTAACACATGAAGCATTACAATTTTCACTTTGATGCCTTGTGTGTTACGATTTTTACGGAAAAATTTACACAAAAATGTTAACACATGAGGCATTACAATTTTCACTTTGATGCCTTGTGTGTTACGATTTTTAGGTAAAAATTCATACTAAAATTTTAACACATAAGGCTTTACAATTTATTTTTACTTAAAAATTTACACTAAAATGTTAACACATAAAGCATTACGATTTTCACTCCCATACCTTGTGTATTACGATTTTTACGTAATTTACACAAAGACGTTAACACAAAAAGCATTACAATTACATTCCGCTATCTTGTTATGATTTATGATTTATAGACTGGAGAAGAACGGGTAGTGGTCCAGCTCCAGTTTCAATCCTGGCCAGATCACGGAGTTCCTGATGACCCCATCTCATTTATCAAGTTTATCGAAGAAGTAGGTTGAATTTTGAATTTGCTGTAATTTGTAGCATGGATTTGCAAGCAAAAACTAATGAATTATCTTTATTTCAGGTTCGCAAAGCCAAACAAGGTACGGTGGAGCCAACAATAGTTCATTGTTCAGCAGGAATCGGCAGAACTGGCGTACTCATTCTGATGGAGACAGCAACATCCTTGATTGAAGCCAACCAGCCTGTTTATCCACTCGACATTGTTTCACAAATGAGAAACCAGCGGCCGCTAATGATACAAACTCCTGTAAGTTATGCCTTCACCTTCACCCACTTTCCAAAAGGCGTTTTCTCGAAATCATGTGATGTTTGTATTTGTAATGTAATGCTCATCATCATCAAATTCTTGAATTCCAGAGTCAATACCGGTTTGTTTGTTCGTGTGTACTCCGAGTTTATCAACAGGGGCTGGTCCGGCCTCTACCCGAATTCAATGTTCTCTCAACATCACCTACGCCTCTCTTCAAGTCCATTTTCGGCCGGAAGAATCCATTTAGCATTTGGGGACAGAATTAAGTTAATGAGAATTAGGTACAGTACGACTCGGAGCGATTTGGCCATCTTAACGTTTTCTAATGTAAATTGACTGCCTCAGCTCGGACTAGAAAAGCCTAATTAAGTCGACCCACTTTTTATTTATGAATTTACGTGAAACGTTAACCATGTAACAGTAAGATGATAGAAGTAGGTTAGGTTTGGATTCAGTAATTTAACATATCGTCGTCAATGTGAACTTGTCCCAGTATCCTAGACTAGAACGTAAGCCATTGAATCGCCATCCGTACCGCAGCGTTTCAAAACTCCTATATTTATACTGTTCAATTCAATGTGAAGTCTTGTTACTTAAACAACAACGGTGTTAGAGTACTTACTACGTCATTTTATAATTAAGAAAATTCAGAGTTCAAGGTTCAACTGTATTATGAAATGAACGTGTTCTAGTTTAGACTATTATTAATGAGGAATCGAATGCTGCTAAATGCTAACTGTATTTAGGAACGAAGGAACCAGTTTGATCTGAACCCATTGAAGGTATCTATAGTGTTGTGTGGAGTCTTCTCTCTAGCCATGAAAAAAATTGTATTTTTTAAAATTTTATTGAATTTTTTTTTGGTTTTGTGCTGTGATACAATAAAGATCAAATCGTTCATGCGAAATCTGATGGTTGTTGTTTCTCTTACTTATAGCTGTGACGATGACCAGAATTTATTTCAACAGCTGCTCATGCACACGTACGATGACTTTGAAGCAACTAGCGTTCTGAATTTTTATATATTTTACAGACGAATCTGAATCTGAATTTCAGTGGATGATGTCATCGATGATGTGAAGCAACCTTGTTAAATAAATAAGAATTTTGAACTACTTAGTATGGAATACCTTGACAGTGCTCGACACATTTGAGCAAAAGTGTTTATATGTTGGAGCCAATATGGAGACTGAGAACTTAGCCAGTTTACAAAATGGCTGAAGCTGACAGCCAGTTTTCGAAATGACTAGATATTTTAGCCTGTTTGAAAAAAGGCTAAAATCTCAAGTCGATTGGCAAACTGGCTAGCATCTCTAGTCATTTTGTAAACTGAACAGCATCACTAGTCATTTACTAGTATCTCTAGTCTGCAAAACTGCCCAGCATTGCGAGTCATTTTGAAAAATCACTAGTCATTTTGTAAACAGAGTAAGATCCTACGTCACATTGCTAACTGACTTGAATTACTTGTCTTTGGCTAGCATTTCTAGTTATTATCGCAAGCTGACAGCATCACTAGTCATTTTGCAAACTGGCTAGCATCTCTAGTCCTTTTGTAAACTGACTAGCATCACTAATCATTTTGCATTTTGTAAACTGATTAGCATCACTAGTGATTTTACAACCTGGCTAGTATTAATAGTCATTTCGCAAATTGATTAAATTCCCATAATTGGCTCCAACATAAACATAATCGCAAGATGAAATAATATAATTGGGCTTAATGTAAGCACTACCTTGAATCATAAAGTTCCACACGGGCCTTGAGAATATTTGGACCAAGATGTTGTGCCAAAAATATAATACAGTCTCGTCCAGCGGCTGATATTTGCGGGTTGAGCGATTGCTGAAAAAGAGTAAGAATATTAAATCAAAATAGCTTTCTAGCTATTTGGATGAAATGCTTTTAGCGAATAGACACTTTATTCGATTTTACAAAATTCGCCCAACTTACGACAGTATAGAAGATGGGTTCAAAGAGAATATCCAAAAATTCCTTGAAGGGTCGTTTTCCAATTGCTTTAGCGAGTAATGGAATAACTCGACAGAGTGTCACATGAATTTGATAGTGTTCTTCATAGCACCGAGTCTGTGTGGACTTAACCATCAACGGGATTAGTGCAGGTAATTCGCTTTGACTGGCCTGATGTTTTGCTAGAGTACCAATCAGGAACATGCACCTAGTTCAACCAAAAAGAATACTCATCTGTTATGTACTATATTTCCATCGTTAATTAGAAATAAAAAGAGATATCAATGGCAATAATGTTACCCATCTGAGAGATGCCAAGGTTTGGAAATTCTAGCGTCTTTGCAAATAGCACAGGATGCAAGCGGTGAAGCTTCGCTGGTGACCGGTGGAGGGCTTCCGTTTGGATTCAGTGCTTGAAAGAGTGATGCGGACGTAACTTCAATTTTCTGCGAAATTGCGGATTCACAGTGTTGATGGGGATTAAATTCACAAGTATTTGCAATAAGAATTTCAGCTTGGTTTCCGTCAGTCGAGCTGAACCCGTCCATTCCTTCAACGGCTGCAAGGCCTGGGACAACTTTGTCCAGAATTAAGGATAGAGCATCACTTCCATAAGCCTTGGCAATAGCCGCAAGTGCAGAGGCAGCACCTTGACGTAGTAATTGGACTGGATCTTCGAGATTCTTGAATAGAGCTGGGTATAGGCCTGTCAGGTACGGTTGAGACTCTTGAGGATAATGTTGAACAAAGCCTCCGACAGCCAAACTTGCAGCTGAAAACAGAACAGACGGAAGAAATGTTATGAATTAAGCATATATTTGTACTTCGAGTTTCAGCTCTGAAATTCAAAACAACTTACAATCACGAACAGACCAATTTTCATCTTGACAACACTTTATCAGCGATTCAAGCAAGGATATGACATGGGGCATGACCTTATCGCGCTCCATCTTTGCTGCTAATTCTAGAATACTGGCACAAGCTGCTTCTCGTTCAGCTATGTTTCCTGATGATGCCGACGTCAAATAGGAATTTACCTAATATCAATAAAACAAAATTAACATATTGAAACATGGCAGATATGACGTTGATGATGAAGATATATAATGATGATTAAATTTCAGCTTACAACATCATTGATGTATTTCGAAACCAAAGAACATCCGTTACTTCCAACAATAAGCCGCCATGACTCCTGTGCATAAAGTCGACTCCCATCCGATTTGTAATATCGAGCGAGTGCCAATTTTGGCAACAGAACTGGAAAAAAATCCTCTTGATTCTCTGAATATGCGAGGAAAAACGTTCTTGTTGCAGTTGCAGCCGCATGGCGGACATGACTCCAATTATCTGACATTCCACGAGTAAGATGCTCGGCGAAAGAATGGGCGTATTCATTGAGATCCAAGGGAGCTGTAGTGAAATTCAGATTAATTTACTAGTCATTTCCAACATCCGCCAAAATTGATGAGTACTTATGCAAAATTACCTGATCGCAGAATTGCACTACAAATCTCAAATCCACATTCTCGAACATTACGGTTTGAATGAATGAAACAGGACCTAATCAATTCAACCAAGCGGAGATCTACACAATTCACAAAATTCTTATTCAAATTCTCAATCATGGACTGCAAACACTTGAGGCTCGGCTCAACTCTTTGATACCCTGTCATCTCAACTAGAATTTTATCTCGAATCAGTTGAGAAGAAATGTGAATATCGAAACCCTAAAAAATATATAAAACCAATTATAAAAGCGGTGTCATTTTTTGATTTATACATAAAAAGTTCATAAAATTCTTCGTGAAATACCTGTTCCACTGATTTCAGCTCATCTTCCGGAGAAGTTTTGCTACTTTGACAAAGGGTTTTCGTAATGAGATCAAATAGAAGGTCTCTGCTCTTCAAATACACGGATGAACCCAGATGTCTTCCCAGACATCCAAGAACACCACCTAAAATCATACATAAAGTTTAAGCAAATAAGATAAATACGATAAATAGCTGCAACTTGTAAAAAACAATTGCCTCACCTGCTGCAAGTTGTACAATCAGCTCATCATCTGTTAGGAGACTCATTGAAATACTTTGCAGCTTCTCCAACAAGGCCAATTTCTCGGCATATGCGTCCAAAGACCCTGACAGCAGTGGGCAACATGCTAGAAGACACCCGTGCTTCATTTCCCAAAGATTTACTGCTTCATGCTCATCTTCTGGAACCGGAAGTTGAGTTTGTTCAAGGATTTGAATAATACGTTCTTCCAATCTCTGTCTATCTTGTAACTCTTGCTCCCTGTTTCAAATACCAAGTAACAAGTTAAGTTATAGTACAAGTATTTGAAAGTTGATCGCACCCGGATTCATATACTCCCGATCCCGATGGTAATGATTTCGACCTGACCTGACCAATGCGATCTGGCTCAACATCGTGGTTGTTCATATTATGTAGGTAAAATTCTGGGAGCAGTCGATATGATTCTGAGCAACCGTCATTGGTCGATGATAAATTTTTAACGGTCAAACCAACCATAATAGGAATAGGATCCCTCTAGTGTCTTGGCCACATAATAAGGCTGATCGAAACACTCTAGATTAGACTTCACAAAGTTTCATCCAAATCGGACTGGACTGCTTCTAACACTTTCTCCATTCAAAGATGGCGGATGTTCAACGGGTTATTTTATATTTATATTTTCAATGGTCAAGGTCAAATTAATCGTACAATCTCGCTGAAGCCTATATAGAATAGATGTTAAGTTAGAACGATCTTAGCAAATATGTAGATATCTATCTTAGTTAGATACATAATACATATCTTACATATCTTAGATATGTAAAGAACGATCTTAGCAAAGTAAGAATATCGACAATGGACATCGATTTACAATATACCGCGGTACGATCTTTTAAAAAAATTGATAGTTTTGTAAAATAATTCAATTGTCAAAATCCAAAATCATCATGTTAAATTTACTTTGCCTCTTCATCAGATACAATATCCCAGGACTTGATTATTTTCTTCAGATCCATAACTCCGCGGAGCCGGTCCAGCATGAGGTGACTACAGAGTGACCGGAGGACATCATCGACTGACGCTTGGTAGTGTTGAGCTTGTGCCGGTGCCAGGTCGCTTACCACTGTATTCGGCTTCGAGTTCGCCATGGCCATTACTTTGAACTAATATATACTAAGGTGAAAGGTGGAGGTGCGGTGTCGTGGGTCGTGGTCGTGTGACCGTGTAAATAACACGGTCCGTCCAGCAGGTCTAGATTCGGCTCAGCTCCAGTTCAATATTGACATTTGGCGTCGATGGCGAAACGTCTTTCGAACTTCCTGATAAAGCGAGTGACACCAACACACACACCACAGCAGAGCAGACCGTCCAGCAGGTCTAGATTCGGCTCAGCTCCAGTTCAATATTGACATTTGGCGTCGATGGCGAAACGTCTTTCGAACTTCCTGATAAAGCGAGTGACACCAACACACACACCACAGCAGAGCAGACGAAACTATAAAAACAAGATACAATAATTTTTAATTCGAATTGTTTACATTTTAAAAACAAAATAAATTGGGAGAGATGAATACAGAAAATTTGCAAGCTTTGACTTTATTCTACCATTTAAATGATCACCTGCTATTTCTTTTGAGCGGCTTCTCTCGTCTTCCACAAACGTGGTTTTTTCAAAACTCAAATCTCAATCTTCCGTGTCTATCTTGTTTCATGAACGAATAGTGGGTGTGTGAAGTTAACACATAATAATATGTAGGCACTGTTGCGGCCGCCAGAAGAGTAGTATTATAGTTGAAATAATACAAATTATTATTAATTACTTTTAGAACAATAGAGTCACCACACACATATAGCCACACACCATATAAATCGTAAGTAAATCAAATAACTGTGACCTGTGACTCAAGCCAGATCGATATTATTATTGACTGAATTCTGTTCTGTTTCTGTGTAGATTATTCATTTGAACATTGTCTCAAAATTCAATTTTAGTTGCGTAAATTGAATGTTCTGTGTTTCAAAATTCTGAATTGTGAATGTTTAGCACTTTAACAAAAATTAGGCAGCAGCCTGGTGTATACAGCAGCGTCTTCTACTTATATCGTATGTATTATTATAATGAATTGAAGTGTTTATTATTATATCAGACTTAAAAGCTCTAAGGTTTTCATTAATTAACCGCTGCAGAAAATCAGCGTAAGCCTGAACCTATTGTTAATTTGAAACCTTTAAACCAATGTAATGTCACAAACAAGTTCCGGTGAATCAGTTTTCCAGGATCACAATTAACAGTAGCAAAGATAATGAAAATATTTACATGGAAAAGCAACTGAGACAATCTCATTTTTATGAGGTGTAAAATGTAAAGAATTCACTTAGTAATTGTAAGTACTTTTATGAATAATTCCATATTTCAATTCAGGTACTAATACCAACTATATGTATATCATACCTGCATAGATTGGTAAATAATCATATTTTATACATATTTTCGAAGGTATTAGAACAATTTAACATAAACTGGCGTGATCTCATGTAAATGCTGTATTAATTAATCATACATTTAAAAAACGCCTCCTTTGTTTTTGTATGTAAGTACTAATATTATGCACAATGCCAGCCATGACTTGTAAAATTAAAAACTTCCTTGCCTTAGTCCTTAGTGTAAGTCTTACTAGTCTCATCTTCATCTGCTTCTTTGGACGTGACCAACCTGTGGACCTCCAGAACCTTGTCACCCAGACACATCGTCAGTTTGAGTCCCTCAAAGTAAGTTGTAAGGTCTTAATTCAAATTGAACATGAACATCATTGAAAGTTTAGAATTGTCTAAAATTAAATAAACGGATTACTTCAGGTGAATACAATTTTACAGGAAAATTTTCAAACCGGAAGTGGAGAGCGGAAGTTGGATCTAGTTGAGGATAAGTACTTGAAGCTGTTGGGATTCAATACAGATTATTCCAAAGAAACAACTGTTCAACATCGACCGACGTTTGACACGACGGAATTCAGTCTCAAAAATGGATCTTTGCCTGTGGTCGTCGTTTCCGCCGTAAGTTAATAATTTAATTTGGAATAAATGAGTTAAGTATTCTTATTTGAAATTATTCTAAAGTTAGACTACTTCGTTTACATTTGAACTAACAATTTACACAGATCACTCGTAATCAGCGCTACGAAGAAGAAGATTTTCTCAAAAGTGTTGAGTCAGCCTTGCCCTCAAATCCTATTGTTTTGTGGAACTTGGATCCCAGCGGCGTGTCATCTGTTACGGACGAAACGGAGTTTTCTATTGAATTGAAGCAGATCTGTAATTCATCCAAATGTTGGGTGGAGAGATTCAAGTATGAAAACTATCCGGATCATGTTCGGGATATAAGTGTTCGGGCGTACAGGCCGCTCATTATACAGGTAAACACGGAGCATCCCTTGAATTCATGAATTTTCGTTACAACTGATGCGAATCTTGGTTTAAATTGTGGTAATTGTGGTTTAGACGATGCTGGACCGTGGAGGTTGCATTCTTTGGTTGGATATTGACCGACGACTTTTACCTTTCGAGAAGGAGTCGTTGGGCGAATTCCTGACCTTGGCAATGCAGGGCGGAAGTGAGGGTATCATTGGCTGGTCAACGCCACATCCCACGTCAACATTGACACATCCCAAAATGTTCTCATTCTTTGAGACGGAAGCAGAGAATTACTATTTTCACCGAATGATTGATCCGGCTCAACTCCTCGTCTGCAATACGAACACTGTTCATTCCAAGGTTTGACCTATAAAGAAATAGAAATTGGTAATGTTAAAACAAAGAAACTAATTGACAATTCAATTTCCAGGTGATGCTACCTTGGGTGAAGTGCAGTTTAACCAAAGACTGCATATCCCCATTCGGGAGTCAATCTGGCGGATGTCGATTTGACAAGAAGCCCTTGTACCGCTACTCTGGTTGTCATGACTATGACTCTTCAGCTCTCAACGTGGCCCTTGGTGTAGCCTTTCCTTTGCATCAACCCTACATTTCCCGAGCACCCATTACACGTCCCATTGAACTCTCTCGAACCAATCAGAATCAGTCTACCACTCTGAGCTAAAGCATCAGAAATCCAAGAAGACACCAAGCTTCCGAAGCTGAATCTTCTGAACTGGAAACACAATATACAACTATAGACTTCCGGAATCTTAGATATTGCTTCTTCCTGAAGTGTTCCAATAATGGATTCTCAATTCCTTCATTGATAGTGTCCAATTCTAACATACAACTAGTAATTCCAGTCCTCCAGACAGGCAGCTAGCTTAAATTTATCCTTCCAGTTAGCACTGTTATGTGTTTTAACTTTAAATCCAACTATTCGTAGTTCTAGAATATCGCCTAGCGATTTCGTACAGCTAAAACTTATCCAATTTTGATGCCTTTTCACATGAATTGCATTTCTGTAAACGAATCATTACTTGACAAGAACAACTCATTTACCAACATTTATAAGGCGCCTCTTAGTTTTGCCAACCTGAATATCTATATTCAGCCCACCGCCATTTTTAACCCGGTGGTGCCTCTTCTGCCCGACGGAATTCACACGTTTTGATCGCTTTGAATTTGAAATACAGTTTTTACGCATACCCAATGTCTTCAAATGAGTTCTATCTAGTTTTCTTGTACAAGGCGCTGCTATAAACAATCGAAATCCAGGGACAATGTTATGTTTGTTCACGTTTCGTCGTATGTGCCAGTGACATGCCAGAGTTTACAATAAAAGTTCAAATGAAACACATTGAAACCATAAACTCTTATGCTGAGCCATTTCGATCGAAGTCGTTAGCGTATATGGAACTACTGCCGACCTATGACAATTTCTATATTCCGGTGGTCAAAATAAGCATTTGGTGTGCAAAACGTGTAATTTTGTCGGGTAAAATTGGAGGCCATTTTCCTGAATGCATTTGCTTTGTTGCACAATTTCCAATTTCAGCCTATATTCCTAACCACTCAATGTTCTGCATATGTAAATCACGTGTGCATGTAAATTGTGTTATTATACGTTATATTCAATTGAGTTATTTATAAATTAATGATCTCCGTCATGTAATTGAGACATAAGCTTTAAGCCGCCGGATTTCCAGCATCGTTCTAGTCACTATTCAAGATCACGAATGACGACTCACTACAAGGTGTGTACAAAACCTACTTATTTTCCGTTTTTGAATTGAATAAAATTTTGATTTTGCGTCACAAAAAATTCGATTCAGAAATATGATACATATATCTTCCGTTGACCGTGTTGTCATAGCATTCTGTTGACGGTTGTTATGCTTGTGCATCACCAATCACCACCGTGTCGTAAGTCATATTTCATAACTTGGCGCCTCGTTTACGAAGCAAGGCGCAGGCGCGCCCTGCATATAGTGACGTTATGAAGCAAATCTGGAAAGTCATCAGTCAGTTGATTCCTGACTCTTCATCTGTGAGCACATCCTCCAAATTGAGCTCCTCCATATCCGTCCATCCACCTCCACCTCCACTGAATTTGTGATTTAATTAGCTTTTTCGTCATCTAAGATTGGAATCGTGCCCAAATCTCCGGAGACAACTTTCAAATTGTTGAGTTTTCTATAGAACTTAAGTGTTTATATCTGTAGTTCTAACGTTCTAAGCTTGTGACCTGTGTGGTTCATCCCTGTCAACCACCTCTGACCTTTCACATCTTCATCAAAAGTGTCTTTCTCTACCAAATTACAATTTCAAAATCGTAAGTCTTTGTACATCGCAATTTAAATATCAGAGACCGGCCCAACTGGGCGCAACAAACAAATGTATGCATGGAGATGGACTAGACCGTAAAAACTATCTTTTGGTAGCTCAGTTTGAGCTCCTTTTCTTGTTGGTCTGCCAATGTGCGGTGGCTT
>JAQFYU010000747.1:0-18994 GCA_034694905.1 Ceratophysella granulata | reverse complement strand
AGCCAATTATTTGTACAATAGTAAAAATTTTGCTGAGTCGGCAAACCGAAATCCCAGGTCGGCATCTGCCGACTCTGCCGACCCCTAGAACCGCTACTGAGGACCAGGACACCAAAGATCGAATTCAAATGTAGATTTTCTTAAGCTCATATTTTAGTTCGATAAAATTTGAGATTTCAGATACCTCATTCCAACATCTCTCCGAGCAATACGCATGTGCAAAGGTAAAAAATGATTGATCAGAATGGATTGGAATCACGGAATGCTGGTAGATACACTTGCTGGGGAAGGAGTTTTGGGTTGTCAAAACATGAAGGAAAATTTTGTAAAATATGATTATGCAAAACAAATTAACAAGTTGGCATGCAGTTGGTTAAAAAGTGGTAAACTTCTAACAAATATATATGCTACCTAGCGTCAATATTTTGCATAATATTTTGAGATTATACTCTAGCACATGCAATGCAAGAGCCTTCAATTTAACACCAATTTCAAAAATGCAGCTCAACTGGAACGACAATACATTCCCGTCAAATTAATATTGCCTAAGCTTGGGAACAGCGGAGTTCTTGTGCCGATTTCGTTAAAAACATTATAATACAAAATAAATTAAATAACACTCAAAAATTTCCATATTCTGTAAGCAATCTTATATTTCCACACAAATAGTAAATAAAAACCTAAAATATACATATTCCAGCACTCAATAAATAACAGGGCATAAACCAAGGAACCTCACGTCGTCAGACGACAGGAAGTGATGAAGAGTTAGATCTCTAGATGTGACATGTGACTCGGAGAACTTGACCAGGATGAGCAAGCTTGTTGACAGTCGTGAAATCATTCTTCTCTCAGTTTAATTAGCTCGTTGTACTTGTCCAGCGCATCGTAGACATGGGAAGTGAGAGCATTGAAATTTTCTCGGTTCATGTAGGATGGCAAGTAGGCACGAACTTCTTCCTCCATTCCGCCTGAGCCGTCGTCATCTTTGAAAATCTTGCCCAACCTGTTCCGTTCAGAAATTAATCAAGTTAGTACAATTCAATAGAGGGCATGATCCAATAAATTCAATGTCAATAGAGGAAGAGCTGTGCTAAGGATTTCAATTTTTTAATTGAACTGGATTTCGATTTTAAAACTAATTAAACAATTATTAACATACTTGAAGAATTTGAAGAAGGCAAGGATGACACCAATTGGAATGATGATGAAAACAATGATTCCGACCGCAACTATCACCACACCTTCAATGCCCCATGGAATCAGGCCATACCAAGGATTCGGAACCTGCAGATTCAATCGAAATAAAATTAGGAATTAAAATTTTTCAAATGAATATGGGTTTAGTAGCACATGAACATACTTTCCATTGTTTTAGATGGGATTTAAAAATTAACTTCAAAGATTGACATTCAATACTAAACATTGTTAAAGCTACATTTTCTAGATTTTTAAAGTAGGCTAGAACCTCGAATGTGATGTAATAATTCTGAACTTACGAGATAGCCTTCAAATCCGGTCTGAACGCTGAATCCAGGATCTTTTGTATATGGAGCGTAGCTTGTTACTCCAGCTGGTTGTCCATAATTGCTCACTCCAGCAGTATATGAAGAAACTGATCCCTGTCTGTCGAAAATGGGCATTCCGTTGGAAATGATGCCTGATGAACTGGAAATGACTCCAGTTCCAGACTGAGATCCTTGTCGTTCCAGGACAGTCACTGTTCCGGGCTGAGAGCCCTGACGCTCCATAACTGTGAGAGTGCTTCCGCTCGGGTCACCGTAACTCGTGTACATGTTGGAGTAGGCGGAGGGATGCGGTAAGGGTGGCAGTTCCCATTTGTCTCCGACAGTAGCGCCCGACACGACACTCAGAAGACTCACCGCCAAGATGAAGCAGGGACTCATTGCGAAATTTGGCAAGTCGGAGACACACAGGTGAGTCAAGGAAACTGAATCTTGGAATGAATATCACGGAATGACGAGGCCTTTGTTTATATACGAGGATTCTTTTCCGTGGTCAGGAATGCTTAATTGTTGAACATACCTGGATTTGGCCCAGTTTGAGTTCCGGGATAATTTGGGAGGCGATACGGAAAAGCCATACCTGTTCTAAATAATCTACTCCAGTTCCATCCCGCAGTTCAAAATATGTCCCGCTAGCTTTAGGGTGGGATTCGGCATGGAATCTCTTGGACATGTTATTCTGGATTGGTATTCTCAGAAATCAGGATAATAGGGAGATCCCGTTGTCTCCTGGCCCTAAAATAAGCGTTTATTTCTTCGTGTAGGAGCAACCCTTTTGTGCATGCCGTGAATATTGTCATCTCTAACTGTTCTCCTCAGGTGACTCTTAGTGGCCGATTAAATGGTTTTTCGTTCGTAGAATTCCACCCAAATACCAGAAATACTTTAAGGAAAAACAAACTGTTGCAAATGACATACTTACATTCTGGGTTAATTCTTCTAAATATGCCTTCGTACATCATGTATCGAAACAATGTTTCGAATTCGAAGTTACCATTTATCCTGTCCAGACGGTGGCAGCAGCCGTGTAACATATGCGACCTTGTCGGTTCATATGTAATTGACTAAAGTGCTGGATTTAGAATTTGACCTGGAGTGTTATTATTGAGGCTTGAGACTCGGATTGGAACCAACTGCATTGATTAAATGTGCGCCTATTCATAGCTAACAGTACTTAAATTTTCATCAAGTTAATTTAGATTCATGCGAGTAACATTAAATAGATAATTTATTCATTCCGTAAAATTAAGTAATGATTCCGAGCCAAGAACAATTCATATGATGTGTATCAATCAATACCTACTTTGCTTGGAATGAAACTGTTTTTCTCAGAACGACTTGGATTTTTATAATTGCTGAGTAAAACGTCAGATATTATATTTGAATATATTTGAGCAACGCACCCGCCAATGCCGCTGTCATCGTTGAGAAATTCACGACACAGAATATCAACAACGTATTTGTAAAGCTCCATGTTCGGTATCTTGTTCACTATAATAAATTGAATACAATTATGTGCGTTCTTGGCGTGTTATCGGACATTCATAATCCACAACACTTTTCATTTTATGCCAACCATCCAACATTCGTAGTTTGATAAAGTAGCGTGAAACGCCATTGATTTGATGTAAATCAAATATTTTCCGAACCTTATTGCGTGGCTCATGATTTTTTGCGAATACATGGGAACTACTGCATTGCATACGTCTAGTAAATATATTTCTAATCCATAAATCAGGTTAGGTTACGTCTATTTTGTGTTCAACATACGATAAAGCGAATATGTTCACCTGAGATTAAAACAATTGAGACAACACTCGTAAAGTCGTAAATACAGTTATTCTCCGCGGTGAAGGAAGTTCTGACGAACCACTACTACGAATGTACTTTCATTTTAGATATTATGCTCTACGACTAATTACAAGTAATTCTACAATTATTGTCATGTCACTGTCAGATTTGATTTCCGGTTCCAGTACTCTCATTACACGTCACACAATAAATAAGGAGAAGAAGGCGTACATTGCAAAGTAATTCACATCATCGAGCAGGCAGACGAATATATTATTATTCATTAATAAAATTCGCATTGTCTGTGTTCTCATCTGAATCTCTAGTTTTGACTGCTAATCGTGGTGGTGAGTATTGATGCTTGATGCTGCTGCTTAGAATTAAATTCGGGGCGAGTAGAGAAAAATAAAACGTAGAATCTCGAAACCCTAATTTTCGTTTCCGACGCCCCAACATCATTACAAATACTGTGTTTGGAAAAGCCTCATCTTCTAAACGATGGTTTCAAATTTCTATCATTTCTGTTGAAGAAAATTGTTTAGTAGTCAAAATCAGTAGTAAGAAAATCAGGAAGATGCCAGCATTAGCACGCCTCCAGACCAGAACCATTTGATTTGTTTTATTCTCGGTAGTGGAACTTAACTTAAGATTACTTTTACTATTTAAAATATATATAGTAAATATCACTAAATATTCATGGATTATAATATTGCTAATGCTACACTTGCTTTTTGTCTTCCATCTCATCCTGCAAACTGACTTCATTAAATTTTTCTATAGCATCAAGCACATCCACCGAAAGATTGACGATTGACCATTGATCTGATTGTCTGGAACGGAGCTCCAACCCAATACCATCAGCGTCCCTCTTAATAACCCAGGGCATCACAGCTCTAATTCCGCAGAGCCAAAGCAGAAGACCGATGATGGCAATCACAATAATAGCAAACACAATTATCCCTGCGATCACGATGATAACGCCCTCAATTCCCCAAGGCAGCAAGCCGTACCATGTGTTCGGAACCTGGAAATATACAAAAGATTTAAAAACCACATCACGCACTATAAATTCTACTAATCCGAAATTCGAACTCGTTAAATTAAATATTAGTGGATCATGGGTACATATACTAGCTTAACTTTCAAAACGATCTACGACAAACGACAATTATCGGTAGTAGATGCCCCACAAACAAACCCTTAAAGTAGAACCACTTTATCCGATCGTTCCATTTTATAGGAAATGGAAATTGAAAGCAGGAATTGCCTCAATTGACCTTCATCTAATTTTGTTCTTACCAAAAGCCCTTCAAATCCTGCTTGTGTAGCAAAGCTTGGATCAGGATATCCATATGGAGGTGGTGATCCGCCCGGTATACCGTAGAGTTCTGAATCGAAACCAGGTCCAGCATCAAAGCCTACTTCGTAGTTTCCGAAAGGAAGGACGCCTTCTAGCCGCTCATCGGTGGAAGGGTCATCAGGGTCATGCTTCTGAGTTTGTGGATTTGTCTCCTTGACTGGAAAGCGTTGCTGTGCAGTTTGAGTGTGTGTTTGTGGTGGAGTTAAATCCTGTGTCGGATCTCGTTGTTGAGGCGCATGTGCCTGCTGTTCCGTCTGTAGAGACGCTTGCGACTGTTGTTGCGTTTGTTGAGACGCTTGTGACGGTTGTTGCTGTTGTTGATATTGAAGCGCTTTTGACGGTTGTTGCCGTTGCTGAGAAGCTTGCGCCTGTTGCTGATATTGTGGCCATTCCTCTTGGACCTGTTGTTGCTGATGTGGCGCTTGCGTCTGTTGTTGCAGGCTGATATCTTGAATTGGATGACGCTGATGTGGCGCTTGTGACAGCTGTAGCTGTTGCGACGATATTTGGTGGAAGGGATATTGCTGTTGTGTAGTTTGAGCCTGTTGTTGCTGATGCGGTTGATAATAGTGAGACTGTTGATTTTTATTGTTTACCGTGACGTAGGACGGAGGATACTGATGATGCGTAAAGCCGCTGGTGCTGCCTATAATATATTCTGTTCCACCTGTGTTAGGACGATACACGGGGTAGTCCGCTGCTATAGAGAGACCAATACAAACCACAGTGACGGAAATGACTAATGAAGTTTGCATTCTAGATCTCTTTATGACTAATTCAGAGATAATTTAATTGAGAAATTCAAGTTAAAACAGGGAAGGACAATGAAGGCCTGTTCAACTCACAAGGAATGAAGTCTGTCGGACTCAAGGACTTCCTTTTATATTTTTGCTACGCATCCATTTTGGCACTATTCTGGTACGAATGATTCCCCGTCATCCTTCCAAATGTTGCTCTACGTCGAAGGACCAGAAGCCTTTTATGGAAGACTACTGGTCGGAAACCAAATCGGAGGTGAACAAACACATTTTACACCTATCCGGTGCAGCCTTCTTCAGATTCGAGTGATTCTGAGCTAAACTTGCATAGGAAAGACCGAGTACCGCTATGGATGCCTGTGAGAAGAATGTGCGTTTGTTTGGGATAAATTCGAAGAAGGGATAATGGATCCCGTTTCCAGGAGGGACTTACCTATGTAGGATCATGCAGATGGATTTACGTTTCAATTAGCGACAGGTTTTAGACATAGTAACGGAACCATTTTGCTAAAGATGGAGAAAACACGGAATCTTTTCATTCCAAAAGTGACCTTTTCTATCGAAGGGTACTTCCGCACTTCCGTGTAGTTATAATGAAAAGTTTGCTACCCTGTCCCTAACCTTATACCTACCTAAATTGCACTTTCCGGTTCTTCCCAATTTGACTAGCGAAAAAGGTCTACTCTAAGGCTGACTTCGGGTCGTATATGTTTCAAATCCGATCCGATCCGATCCGAAATCCGACGGATCATCCGAAACTATCCGATCCGAAGCCATCCTAACTTTAGAATATACGAAATATTTATTATTTATATATTACAAGAAAGATATTGCGAATTTAGGATTTTGGATCGGATTGTGACAAAGCCATCCTATCCAATCCGAATAGCTCGGGTGCTTTGGCTGGTCCATCCGATCCGATCCGAATAGTCGGATGGATAATAATTGCTAACCCGACCCGATCCTAAATGTTCGAATTTCTTATCCGATCCGATCCGATCCAAAAGAAAACATAAAACTCTCAATCCGATCCGATCCGATCCAAAATCCGAAATCCGATCCGAAGGCAGCCTTACACAGAAGACAGACGGATTGTGGTTTTCCAGTTTCCACGTAAACTCAATGCAATCAGCGTTTATGGTTTTGCAAGCGTGTTGCTTGATTCAAACAATCTGAACAATATATTTGCAATTTCATTGAAAAGCCAGTTGAATAAAACCAAAACTTAATTTTTATTACCAATCTCTTCTTTCAAAAAAAGCCACTTGGGCAAAACCGTTTCCCAATGTTTTTCATGGTTGTATTTTTCCCAACTCTTCGGGCTCATGATTTATTTATTTATTTGAACTACGACGCATTGAGTCACACAGACAGAAAATACTCGTACATAACAGAATCTCCATAAATAAGGGTTACATGTTACATCATCGCGCAAACAACAAAAGACGACGAAAGATATTTAACATACTCGAAATGAACCATTAGTAGATACCAGTAACTACTGCAGAGTCTTTGTGTTTGCAATTTCAGTAAGTAAAATCTTATGGCTCAGAGGGAAATGAGTGGATACGGAATTTATAGTTTTACTGCTTGTTCTCAGGGTTATTTGAATACGAACCAAAAATTTCCAAATCAAAAAAGGTTCTGAGGTTTAAATTTTTGAAGATGGGTTTGATGAACTTTATCCAATTTCAATACAATTATTCCAGGCATGTACTAAGTATATACCATTTACGTATACTGCATTCTGATGTTTTCTTTGAAACAACTCCCAAAGTACTAAACTCAAACTGCAGAGTTGAACATTTGGGTTCAGACGGAAGTTACTACATAGTTGTCTGTCTGACCATTTTATACAACGCGAAAGACACACAGGAAGCATTTTCATTTATTATAGTGAAAATGGAAGAAATAGTCCATGTTCGTCGTAAAGTTAATCGAAGGTAAGACTAATGCACTAATCCTTCGAATTTGCATAAATGCCGCAATTTCTCATTGCTGATATCACAGATTGATTAAGCTTCAGTTTATGTACTGTCAAAGGAACCTTTCGTTTGGAACTCAAAGTATATCATTTCTGTCTCTGCCAACAACGCTAGCATATCCTAGCCACTGACAACCAGCTGTCATTGAAGCTTGGAGCGAAGAATCAACTATTAGTCTGTAAAATCGGCGGCGGCTGCCTTGAGTGTGCCAGTGCAGTTTTGAATTTTCTAATTGTTTTGAGTAGGTACTGCTAATAAAATGGGAATTACAGTTGCATTGAACTCATTGCTTTTGTTCCTCCTCTTGCTTGAAATTCGGAATGGGATGCTTCCGTCTGCAAGTGCAGAGCCAAGAGTTGTGGAACAATTTCGCAAAGACAATACTTATTTGCCAATTCTTCGAAGTCTCTCAAGCAGTCATGGCCCGGACGAGCGGAAAATGGTTCTAACGAACTCGATCAGTGGCGATGAGGAGGTGGAAGACTCGAGTATGAATCTCAACAAACCAATGAAGTCCAACTCCACTAATGGGAATTCTAGCAATCCTCAGCCGCCATCTTCCCGAAACCAAACGTCAGATGAGTCACTTCATATTTCTGAAACGACGGATTCACCGATTTTCAACGTGATTCCAGATTCTGAAACAGAGAAATCCGATTCAAAATCACAGGAGCCCGACGAGACGAAATTGCAATCGTTTTCGTCCAGTCCTCAGGCGACCAATATTTTTTCCGATCTAATGAAGGAGCCTCAAATATTCCTGGATATCATCAAACTAAAATGGGCCAGGTAATTGAACTATAAATTATTATTCGGACAGTAAAGTAAAATTAGCTTAACAGAAATACATAATTGCGTCAGAGAATTTTAAATATTTGCAATTAACGAGTGTCAGGTTCCGAACATGGGATTTAAATATCGTATAACTTTTCATGTTCATTAGATTATTCTCCATAAAGTTCCTGCCGAATCATGCTTCTATTGAACACCCTTCCGAAATTCAAACGGTGCAGATGCTCTTTTTGACAAACGAGCTTCAGTCAACTTGCAGCGTATCTTTGCTGTAAAATGTTTTTTCTAATTTTTTTTTTTTTAAACCAGGCTCAAGCAAATCGGAACTGCAGTGGCCATGTTCGTTGTTGTATTGGCGGTCAAGGCTCTGCTCACTTCATGGGGACCATATCTCGCTAAGCTGCCGTTAGAAGCAATTGGAAATGTAGTGGCTCAAGAGGCTGGGCGTCAAGTTCTGGGAAACACGATTATGTACGCCATTTCCGCAATGACAGACAAGTTCGGATAATAATTACGTTACTCGCCCTATACCATTTTTCTGTGATTTACCAGTCCCAAGTATTTTAAACAAGTCATTTAAGTATTACATTATACTCGTAAATTCCAAATTATCCTGGAATTATCCGTATTCAACGGATCTTTTCTAGCAACACTAGTTCATGTGAATTACTCGAAGTAAAGTCAAAAATTAACCCCTGTTTTGCATTAACCAACCGTGTTTTTTATTAACAAACTGTAGTGGATTCAGAATGCATCATCAAAGAATCCGATTCCAGCAATACATACACTTACTAATTAGTAGTCAAGTTGGGTTCAGCGTACCTTACGCCTTATGTAAATGCAGTAACTTTTCCTTCTGACTAGAATAGAAAAGTTAAACGAAAATTCGTCCCTGAAAAAATCACTGGCATGACGGATTGCTCCCATGAAATTCGCTTCTGTGAAACTTTCCATGATCTATGTATTTGCAGTTCTGAATAGTTAGGCTGATAATCCCTGATTTCTATTGTTTCTATCCATTAAATATAAATAGTAATGCTACAAGAATTCGAAAATAATTGATAGTCATTCATACGGCTTTCTAGAATTATTGAGACGAATGGCCCGGTAGAAATATTTGTATGGAACGAATATTCCGTGGCGAATTTTCGTGATACCGAATAGAAACGGTGAATTGGGTTCCAGAGAGGGATCATCGGAAACTAAGAGTTTCCTCTAAATGAAATGCACCAACTCCAGTTTCATTTCAGTCAGCCGGCTAAAGGGATCTCCCACAGATTTCATTTTAAATATTACTTCCGGTTTCGTGTCGAAGTTGTAAAAAATGAAGCGTCTGCTTTTCCTCACTGCAATTACTATTCCCATCATGTCTGGTGTGGCATCTCAAGAATCAGAAGCCGAGAGTAAGGCATTCAGTTCTTCTCAGTCATTCTTCAAATTCGGCATCCCTAAGCCCTTAGTCGCTGATCATGATTCAAAGCAGAACTCGGTACTACCGAAGCAGCAAAAGAAAGTGTTCAATGCATCAAGGACCATGACAACCACCCTCAAGTCGGTTTCATTCACTTTAGCAACTGCACCAACTACTAACAGGCCAGTCAGCAAGCCGAATCATGTAAATACCCTGGTAAACACCACCAACAGGCCTTCAAAAACCACAAAACCGTCCTTGCCGACGAGCGGAAACACAAGTATTGATGAAGCCACAGCCAGTGTCCTGCTCGTCAACGCCAGGCATGCGCCGTTTCGCAGTGGAAACAGCAGCTCCGTACACACAGTAAACACCGGTAACATTCTTTCAAACACAACAAACGCACCGCTTCGAAGCGGAAACATAAGTTCTGATGCCACAGTCAGTGGATTACTTCTTAACACGACACAAACGCTGCGCCACGATGCAAATAGAAGCTCTGAAGACGCTGTAAATGTCAACAACACGTCTTCAAACATAACGCAGCCGTCGCTTTTCGGCGGAAATACATCTAATACGACACCCAGTAACTTGGACAATTCTACACAAGGGCTGCTTCAAAGTGGAAACAGAAGCTCTGAAGTCGCAGTGCTCGCCAGCGACCAGTTTTCAAATAAGTCAAAACCGACGCCTAGCAACGGAAACATTACATCTGACGCCACGTTAGTTGCAAAGGACCTTCCATCAAACACCACAAAATCGCCACTTTTCTTCGGAAATAGTACGTCGGAAGACGCAGAAATTACCAACGAAGAGGATTACGACTATTCAGATGACCCCGAAGACAGCCAAGACGGACAAGATGTTGACCTGAAAACCAGTAAAGATGAGGATAAATTGAAGAAAAAGAAAACCTCGATCAGCTACTATAATCTCCTGGATACCAGTTTCCAACCCGGGCGTATTCTCAATATATTCTTCGGGCTTTTCACGATGCTCTTCATGATGGTGCTTCAGTCTTATGCCATGTGGGTTTTTGGAATTGCATTTTTGCCTGGAACGAGGTCATTTTCTTCCGACTGGGAACTAGACAAGGAGAAGCTGGAGGAAGCTTTGACATATTTGCTGGATGCTTTAGAATATTGGGATGAGAAAAATTAATTTCGTATCCATCGTGGTAAATGGAATCCTAGTGTTATCCATGCATTTGTCTTTTTCCTGAAAAGCAACTAGCAAGACAGTGTGTCTTTTATTCGATGTATGTTATATATTTCGTACAATATATATTGTATATGTACGAAAAGCCTTGAAGTTTATTTGTAGTTGTACGAATGTATATATGATGAGTTAATGGAATAGGAGCTAATTTTAGACTTGATTGATTTATGATTTATAAGCCGAAGCGTTTGAATTACATGTATCTTGACCTTGACTGACATACCTGCTTGGGCTAAAAGCTAAAACTAGACGAGTCAAACAGTGATAAATAAAATTACTTTAAACGTACTTGATGAAGTACAACGAATGTGCAGCACCAAGTTAATTGCTCATTGCTCATGTTTCTATTGCATTACATCAAGATTAAACAAGGTAGAATTTCTATTAGAGAAAGAAAGTTCGTCTGCAATCCATGCGCTATCTTATATTCAAATTTAAAGCCACTACTGCTGCAGTTCTACTCCGTACATTAAAGCAAGCAGGTTCATCATTTTAATACCTGGAAGGATGTCCAGAGAATAGCTTGAACATAAGTATTGTTGAACATCATTCGTGAATCCGAATAGGAATTAGGAATCAGTTTTTTTTTGCTTCCTCAAATCACAGTCATTTGTTTTTGAAACGGAGGATAGTACATAGCGACATTTTTTTAGTTATTTGAAGTAGGCCAAAACGCTACCAAACCATTTTTACGTCCACTATTTGAAATCCGTGAAGCGCTACTGGAAGAAAGAAGTCTTCATAACACAATGAAGAACTTCTCTGATTTCGTCATTGTCGCCGTGGCGTTCATTATTTACATGATATTGTTGCACAGTAAGTTTCCATTCTGTAATATGAGACAATATTTTATGGATATTTTACTAAACGACTTTTCTGCGTTCAATTACTTGTCACACTGCAAAATATAACGGATACTTCCGATGATTTTGTTTTTAATCTTGGAATATAATATACGAGGGGCACTCATTAAGTAATGTCCTTCTACCTGTATCTCAAGAACAGAAGCAATTTATTCAGAAGTCATTTGTGCTTTTTCAACATAGTCTCCTTGCAGTTTAATGCAGCGCTCACTTCTGCGTTTCAACTGTTTCATACCCTCACAATAAAATTCTTTCGAAAAGCCATTCAGAACATTTTGCACGCACGATATGAGTTCACTGTTTTCGCTGAATCTCTTTCTCCTGATAATTTTCTTCAAATGTGGATATAAATAAAAATCGATGGGACCTGGATTTTCCGTCTTAGTCCATTGGATACTTTGTTGTTTGGATTCCGGATCATAGTGATCAATTCATGACTCATCAGCGGTGATGATTTTTGTAAGAAAGTTCTTTGGGTCTGCGTTCCAAAGATTCAGCAGGGCCTCACAAGCTTGACCACTTTTTTGCTGTTGAATGGTCGTAAGCGGACTTGGGACCCAAAGGGCAGATAGCTTGGATAACCCGAGTCTATAATGTAGAATTCAACTGACACTACCAACTGAAATCCTCATTTCCTGGGCTATTTGAACAACAGTCACACGACGGTCGAGGTCAATGAACTGTTTAAGTTCTTAGCACATGAACCTAGTCGAAACGGATATTGGCAGTACATTGCGAGGCTCGTGTTCTACCGTCTCCCTACCACACTTAAAGTCCTTTACCCACCTAGCAACTGTGCGATAGGAAGGAGTACTGTCACCATAAACCCCTTGTTCGTAAATTTCCTTTGATGACTTTCCCTGCAATTTAAAAAACTGTATGGTTGAACGTATCCGGATTTTTCGAAATTCCATGCTTCGCTTACGATATCTGACTTTGAGGACGTGCCGTGGACGACTGACTGAACGAATTGACCTGATTTTTTGAACATGATGTACATTGGATAGAAGGATTATGAGATAAAATTCCTAACATTCCACCTTACTTCTAAAGGGTAGAAGGACATTACTTAATGAGTGCCCCTCGTATTTAGAGATTTCATCTAATCGAAGAGTATATCGGGAAAAATATCGACGCGTGATATAAATATATAAAAGAAATAACAACAAAATATTCGCGATAAATGCAAGGAATGCGGATATGCTGCAAATTGTATTGAGATGTGATAAAAATTGTTGGGGTAAGGGAAAAGTGAGCACAGAAGCACAGAACAGGTGAATTAAAGAATTTTGAGTCGATCAGGCATCAGACTGCAGACATGCCACCTATTCCGACCTGAGAGAATATACCTGTTGTCTAAGAATAAATTTGTGTAACAAAATGTTTATTTTTAGTGAAATGTAACCCTTTCCGCTAATTCTACTTCCTGAATTCACAGTTTTGTGACCTGGTCCCATCACTTTGGAATCTGGAAACCCAGAAGTTGGAGGAATTAGAGCGGAAATGCCGAGAATGAATCCAAATATACATATACTACACATACTGACACCTCAAGAACTCTACCTGGATTTGTACAGAGAACAGTAATCAAGAAAAGGGATAGCTTCCGAAATAGACAAATGCCACTTCAAATCTCCGTTATCCACTTCCCAATGATTTCCGTCCAAAGCTGTACTTTCACAGATTCAAAGACAAGATCCTTGTTTCTACAACCCCCGTTTTACACCTCAACCTCTATCCTCAAGTCCCGACGTCTTCCCACCTTATCAATAACCTAATTGACCGCTTTACTTCATTCCACATCCGGATTTAGATTTAAAGGAATCCCTGAAATCTATGAGAAACCCTTCCAGGACCCCAACACCTATTTAAATAGAGTTGCCTCAATTCTCCGTCAACTTCATTTGTGATCAAGTTCGGAACTGATCAAGACATCAGTACTTCCACAGTCATTTCCAGTGTGTCCACCTAATTACAGTCAACCCTAGCATCCATCATGAAATCCATCTACATCATTTTCCTCACCCTGTCCGTTTTGTCTTTGGCTCAAGCGGCTAAGGATCCATTGAAGCGAAAGCTTCTGCTCGCCAGCAAACACAAGGCAGAAACTGTTCTCAATAATCTAGCCAAGACTAATGAAACGAAGTTGGAAGGCGAATCTCCCAGTTTAACAGAGAAGAAGGTGAACGTAACCAATTCCGGAGCATCCAAGACCAACTCCAGCGGAACAACTTTCTCCATTACTGTGTCGGATGATTTATTGGGAGATGAATTCGCAGAGAAAGATGATGCTGCAGTGGAAGAAGGTCTTAAGGACAAGGAAACGAGTCTTACACCCAAGCCACGACCTGGATTGACCTATCTCGGTAAGAACTTTTGAAAATACGAGCTTCCGTTTGAAATATTGAATTTTGAGGTTCACCCAAATTACAAAATTTTGTACGTCATTTGCCTGCAGAGATATATTAATCAATTTATCCTTCGAATTCAAAGCTGTTTTTGCCTGACAAGGAAATTCATATGATAAGCAGATTCTGAATTAATGATTTGCTTACATTCCAGGTCAGCTGCGAACACTCCTTCTGCAATTCTTCAAACTTTTGGGTCTCAGCACGACGAGCATCACGGAGAAGCGGAAGAACCGTGGAATGGATGTTGAGGAAACTAACTTTATTGAGTCGACCAATTACTATCGTGAAGAAGTGAAGAACACAGTCGGAGCTGTTCTCGGAAGAGCTGACTGTATCCAGAAGGCGGCCTGTAGAGCTGGCAAATATCTAAAGTCTTTCAGAGGCAAAGAAGTCTTTATTGTGTAAGTAAAATATCCCAAATCAAATATTCCACTCAGTTCGAATGAGAAATATGATTTCCAAGATGCTGAAACATAATTTGTGTTTCCAGAATCCTGGAGAAATTCACGCCCAACAAATGGACGGATACTGTTCGACTAGTGAAGGACTCAGCCATTTACAACGGAAAATGCAATTACACGTGCTTGGACGACTAGGATGAATTCGGCCTCAGACCCTAACTTATTTTTATAGTTATATTTAATGGAATTGCTATAGGGTAGGAAAAGTCGTATAATTTCCGAGAGAATGATATGAATGTTGATGGGAGTGCTATATTTTGTATTTATTCAGAAATTCTGATTTAATAAATATTTTGCAAGTATCGTAAATCCAAAGAACATAGAATGACAAATTATTTCATGTCGAAGCGTTACTTGACGTAGGATTTAGATTACAGCGTACAATTCTTTTCGGTTTATGGTACGATTCTCCAAAAAGTAGGTTCCTTTGAATTACTTGGTAATTTCGGAGACCGGAGATATGACCTCATACAAGTCCTTTCGTCTCTGGCGGGTTAGCGGAATATTCTCACGGACTTCCTTCATGTATGCTAAATCTGAGATAACAAAATGAGGGTAGATATAAATACAACATAGGTTACATAGATGAATTAAACAGATGTGCATAACTTCTGTCAATGCTTACCAATATCAGCATATTTGATTGATTCCGTGTGGTCCGCTTCAGTTAGAATTGCTCCCCACGGATTAACTACCATGGAGTGACCCCACGCAGTGTACGACGCTGATTCATCTCTAGCAGGAGATACAGTTGCCACGAACATCTGTAAGAGATAGCTCAGTTCTATAAACTGTTTCCTGCTAGGATTCCAGTCCAGTCCAAAAGTTGGCAAAATTACTAAACCAACCTGATTATCAAGGGCACGAGCCTGCTGCAAGATTTGCCAATGAGCCGGTCCAGTGGTCATATTGAAAGCTCCTGGATAAACCAGTAGTTCACAGCCCTGTTCACGATACAAGGCCGCCATTTCGGAGAAACGAAGATCGTAGCATATACCAATTCCAATTTTGCAGAGTGGAGTCTTAATTGTAGTCAGCTGAGAACCCGGACTGAGTGTTTTTGACTCTTGAAAAGTTATTTTTCCAGGAATGTCTATATCGAAGAGATGTACCTTGCGGTGTTTTCCCAACAGTTCTCCCAAAGGACTCCAAATAGTACAGGTGTTGTAGAGGCTTACGTTGTCTTCTCCACGTTCTGGAATTGAACCGCCGATTATGTAGACATTGTTCTCCTTGGCGGACTGGGACAAGGCCTCAGAGCTTGGACCATTAGGAATTGCTTCCGCGTACTCGCCAAAATATCCTAGGAAATTGAGATGCTAGAATATACGTTGGACAATTTTTGTTGAATTCAATATACGTCGTATAACCGGTTAGGACTAGAATAAGATAGGGTTCAAATATTTACAACTTACCTGTTCCATACGGCGAATTAAAACATTCAGGAAGCGCAACAATCTTCGCACCGTTCAGGGCTGCTTCCTTGATCATCTGTGTGCATCTCGCCAGATTTTCGAGCTTATTTGCTGTGACCGCCAATTGAACCAAAGCGAGTCGAAACGCTAGAAATTATTGAAACAGATGACACAAATAATAGATGAAAGACTATAAAAAGCTCAAATGCAAATGCTTGTTTACTATGAGCTTGTAATCAATCTAAATTAGTGCATTTGAAGCTGGACGATGAACTGGCTGAATTTCATTTGCATTTTAGCCGCTCCCCCTTTGATAAATTAAGAATTGAGAAAGAGAAAAGGTAGAAGCTAAAATGGTGGTACAGTATGCGATCGTGGCGATCGCATACAATGCCAAAAAACCTTTGGTATAGTACGCTCTTGATATTATAGTACGCTCTTGATATTATAGTACGCCACGATCGCATACCAGATCTGTACCCAAACTACTACTAAATTAAGATGTAAAAAAATGAAGATAAAGTAGATACAAAGTATTTGGATCAAAAAGTACTTTCGTAGAGATCGATGATTTTAATTAGGTATCATATGAACGAAATTACTTGACTTCTTCTGTATGTCCTACTTTAACTTTTATAATTTCAAGGACACACCAACAGAGGTTTTTCATGTCGTCATTTAAGGTACACTATTTCTATTAAAGTACTTTATACATATTACCATGTAATGTACTTATGCACATTGTATAGAAACAAAACCTGAGAAGCTCGAAACCTTTAGTTTCGTTTCCGGACGCCTCAATTTATTTACGATTTATGTTGGAAAGAGTGTCAAGCGTAATCTTCTTAAGAACGGCTTTGCGATTTGCGTTGCGAGAGACATACCTACATAGACAGGTAAGTATATACAATTCGTATCAATAGTCGGTACACGCTTACCGTGCGATCCGGCCGGATCGCACGCTAAACTGCCTATATATATTCTGCTTTTTAATATTCTTAATCATAAGACTTATGTTAATGGAACCAAGTAACCACTTGAAAGCAGAAATAGTTCTGCTTCAAGTTCTATTTTTCAATAATTTTCAAATGGATAAAGATTTTATGACGTACAGGTATTTAGATGTAGAATCTAGATAAATATTTTAAACTGGCGTAAAAGGTATTCTGAGCTTAGTAAGTATTGACTGTTTGTGTAAATTATTATTGAATAATACATTTAATTTGGATTCTATCTTGTGTGCTCTGTACTTGGTTCATTAAAATTAGTCTCATGATTAACACAAATAGACAAAAAGCAGAAGATATAAACGTACTTTAGCGTGCGATCCACGTGGATCGCACACTAAATCAAGAAAATTTTTGATTTAGTGTGCGATCCGGCCGGATCGCACGCTAAACGTGTTCACAATAGTCAATTCAATAGTGAGCTGATAACTCGAGGAATTGACATGCATTATTTTTATATTATGCATTAAATAATTGTATCTCACCCGACATTACAAAGACAAATTTGGTGTGCGTCGATGTTGATCAAAATTAATTAAAGAAAAATATTTTCAATATTGAACTCCAGCAGCAGCCTCAGTTTGATTCCCCGTTTTTAACACAGGAAAGCGTTTTAATCTTTTCAGCACACTTGTGTATCATGGACCTGGAACATGAACTTGTGTGTCGTCATATGCTATTTGAGAGATGACAGGCAGTAGTTATCGTACTTATGTATAGTTTTTAGTTTTAGCTTAACTTGTATTGCCGGGAATAATGATCTCATATTTGATATTGTATATCAGTCAGTTCAGTATCAATATGTATGTATGGTCTTGATTGAGGGGCGATCAGAATAATTTAATGAAGAAGTCACACAGACATACTGTACCCTTTCCCAGTTTTTATTGCCGCGCGTCCAGGCCTTCATGGATTAAGCACGTGGTTTCACACACTTGAGTTTTGGTTTTGCTCACTTCTTGGAATTGGATTGGAACTTGTAACACAACACAACGGGCAACGGAACGGAACAAGACAAACTCATTCAAAATTGCTCAAAATCAAGAATTGGATTGATTGATTCGTTGTTTGTCTTGTGTGTCACTTACGGACGGACGACGGCGACGGGTGACTCGATTCTACTGGTGGCGTAGCGGTGGTGGTGGCTGAAGGTTAAACAAAAACAAAGACCCGATCTAGTTCCGTCTGTCTGTGGACCGAATTTGCTGTAGCGCAAAGAACCTGTCGAGCCAAGGACTGAAAGTAAGTTATAAGTAATATTGTACTTAAGTTGTTTTAAAAGAACCTGATTGATACTCACATTATAAAATATAATACATACATTCACAGTTTAAAACTCAGAGTAAGTACCGATTTATAGTATAGCTAGAGACGATTTTTACATGATTTACGTCAATCCGAGTTTGTTCACTTTAGTTATGACTTATGTGGCTGTAATACATAGTAAACAAACATATCAGACTTTTGCACTCTGAGAATTCAATTCAAAACCCCACTAATCGGTCATGGATGGTGAAATTGTTTTTGCTTAATTTACTTTGTAAAGTATGTATTTCACAACACTACATATCGGCTTTCGGCGAGGCGATAGGAACAGAACGGAGGGAAAAGAAAGATCGAAAAAAATAGAATGGGAGAAGAGGAGACAAAAAGAGGAGTAGGGATAGGGAAGAAAGGAAGAGGAAATGTGAAAGAAGAAAAGAGGGCGAGAAGGAAAGCTAATCTTGAATTCCAACAAGTAACTGACCAAAGTCCTGTTGATTTTCTATTTGTGCCCGATACACCGTACACTCATACTACATATATTGCGCGTCGTGTTGCGAATTTTGAACTCGCGCATTTCAACTCTGCGATAGTTCAACTCGCACATTTCAACTCTGCGATAGTTCAACTCGCACATTTCAACTCTGCGATAGTTCAACTCGCACATTTCAACTCTGCGATAGTTCAACTCGCACATTTCATACCTGCGATAGTTCATACCATGCGACGATTC
>JAQFYU010000746.1:0-18997 GCA_034694905.1 Ceratophysella granulata | reverse complement strand
CCAAAATCAGTGACAAAAGTCTTAAATTGTTCCAAAATCAGTGACAAAAGTCTTAAATTGTCCCAAAATCAGTGACAAAAATCTAACAAATGTCCAAAAATCATTTATTTTTCGAAATTGCGTTGAGCTTGACTGTATAAATTCAAACTAGAGGGACAATTCTCATGCCCAATCTTAACGCATAATACCATTGACTAACTGGTTATGAGCATCTCACCTCCCCTGTTGATTGAGTGCCAATAAATTGGCTTATCTCTTAGTTCTTCAGTGCAGATTATAATTTAGTTTGTCAATTTAATCTTTAATTCCCAATCTCCACTGTAGCTTAACGTTAACCTACTGCTCGCTCCTTGAACATCCTATTGTTTGTTATCTTTATCTGAAACTAGGCTAAAGCTGGTTTGACAAGTACGAGTATGTTTATAAATTCCAATGTATTCAGCCTTAGCGTCCATTAGGCTCTGGGCTCGGATTTTTAGTTCGACGTAGTTATACTGTAAACTCGTTACTCTCTGTATTTATTTCCATGTCACTCATTTACTAAATACTACTAAAACGATCCCACACAAAGTTTCCTGGCAGAAACTAGCCAGGTTTGCCAATTTTGTTTGCTTAGGCTAGGCTAAGTTTGAAGGATTTTTGCACAAGGATACGGAATTGGGATTAGAGTGACGATTGATTCTGGGAAAGCAGTAAGTTGCGTTCAAGATTCGTGTAAAGCTTCAATTCAATAACGTGAGGCCTTTCTTATGCCAATCACTGTATCCGATCTATTGTTAATAATTCGCCACTCTGCCGTGACAAATTGGCAATAGCCTTATTAGATTATGTTTCGGCAAAGTTCAGCGTATTCCCAGAGGTCATAGCTGATATTGTCTAAATTGAGGTTCGAATTAATAGGCAAACGTTAAACACAGTCGGCGTTATAAAGGAAGCATCGAGATCTCGTATGTTAACATTATCCAGAACAATAGAGCCTGAGTGCTGCTAATCTAATCCAATTTCTTGTGGCAGGGTCAAGTGTCAACATCAATTCTGCGTAAATTCCATGCTGATAGGACGGAATTAAATTCCTAGAGCGTTCGCAGCTAGCAGTGCAGATCAGTTGTTGCTAGTTTTGTTTGAAGTGTTGAAGTTGGAAGTACAGGGTGGGCGTGAGAATTGTTTCTTTTGATCTTGAAAATTTTCTGCAATTTCAATGAAAATATTCCAACTCAATTAAATTAAATATTGCAATAAAATAATATATAATAGTATTCAAGTGGAGTTAAAAGAAAATTAAATAATTACAAAGTTATAATTAGATTTTGTGGAAAACTTTGAAAATGGAAGGAGTTTCTGAATTTGTTTTTCTCAAATTTTTGGAACCGCTACAAAGTAGATGATAATCCGTTTATGTCAACTTTTACAGCTCATTTCAAAATTTTAAACTACAATTTTAAATGCGTTTCAAAAATTGAAAAGAACATTTAGTATACGCTTCAAAAATTGGGAAAATGACTATAGACGAGCTTCAACAATTGGGAATACGATTGTAGATACGCTTCAAAAAGAAAATTGAAATACGACTTTAAATACAATATATAAATGGTAAAAACCAATACAAACACGCTTCAAAATTTGGAAAAGGATTTTAAATATGTTTCAAGAAGTCAAACACCATTTTAAAATACCCTTCAAAAAATGGAAATACGATTTTAAATATAAAATTGAATAAACCATTTTAAATGCGGTTTCAAAATTAGAAATACGATTTTAAATACGGCTCTAAAATTGAATACACCATTTTAAATACGCTTCAAAATTTTAAAGCATCAGTTTACATACGATTCAAAAATTGGAAATACGATTTTATATACGCTTCAAAATCCGAACAACCATTTTAAATACGCTTCAAAAAGATTTCGCTGAGGACTGAGGAGAGTTAATTTTCCCAAATCAATTCCTTATGAGAATTTAACATTACGACACGACGCACCTGTAGGAGACCCTTAAATGCACTTCAAAAATCTGGAAAAATTCTAGAGCTTCTGCAATATATATTCTACATTAAACTTAATTGCATTAGGTTGGACTGTTACTGGTTGGTTCAAGCTGCAGAAATCTTTAAAAGCGGCAATAAAGCGCCCTCCCTGTACAACGTACAACTACTATAATTTGTCTAAAATGGTCAACTCGCTGTAAGCCGCCCGCACCACAGTAACGTATATATAAACTTGGAACCAAGTAAATTCTTATATTGGAAATTGGAACTTGTTATTTCCTGGTCGTCTTGTTTGGAATGAGAGATTCACCAGACCCAACAGCGTCTTCCCCAGGGATGCCCAGATCCGAAAACAATGAAGACAGGACTTGTTTGATGGTAATGGTGTGCGAGGGTGGCATTCTTAATTGAGTCTTGAATCTTCTTCTTCTCAAACAAGTTTCTTCACTTTGTGTCTGTCTCGAGTCGAGTCTTCTCCTCTTCCTGTGTACACCCATGTTCGGTATTTGTGTACATGAACAAAATGAAGCAGCTCTCAACTCTCCTCCTTTGAAACATTTTTTGTGTGAAGATTTGTCAACTTGAATGATGCAGTAGTAGAATTTCCTCTCCTCTCAATCTCAATCCATGCATATTTAGATTAGAACTGAAAGTTGAAGTTGAAGTTTCAACCCTTTTTAGGATTTTTGGAGTATAGAACAGATTCCCTACTAGAAAACCAAACCATGTTTGTCATGTGTAATGTAATGCAATGCGTGAAGGAAGGAAGTATAACGAATCCCTGCTGTTAAGCTCGGAATGGTTGACATGACTGGAATTTGGGTTTTTGTCTTGAAACTTGAATATTTTTTAAAGAACGACATATTTTATACAGTGACTGTCAAAACAAGTTTTTGCCTATTCATGACTTTTCCCATGGCACTATTTATATTGGAACTTGTACATATCGTTTTGGTGTAGGCGAGGGAAGGCGGAAATTGTCATCGTTTTTTAGTTAGACAATATTTATGCTTTCTCTCTGAATGCAGGCACGCAGTGCAGTTTCAAAATTATGATAAGTAATTTCAACTGTCAGGAATTTTGTGGTCGAAAATTTAGTCTATCATGTTGTGAATCAAAAACATCAAATTCAATTTATTTCAGAACTTTCAATGGAAGAAAAATATTGACTGAATCTAAAAAATTAAGAAATTTTTTGAATGGAAAGCTATTAAACTAAAAAAAATACCTTCAAAAACCGTCAGAAGTGAAAATATGCAGTAAAAATGCAAAAATATGCTTAAAAGCTTCAAAATATTCGGATATCAGAAAAACAGCAGAATCTGAAAATTTTCGCCTAACACCTTCAAAAATATGTAATTTTGTTATTTCTAAAAAATGAACTAATATTTTTATAAAAAATTTTGAACGGTAATTATGTATTTTTTGATTAAATTTTGCATTTCCGAGGAATTTACCCAGTCTCTCGAAATTTTGGATTTAATTTAACATACTAAAATCTCTGGTGCATCTGACCTGTATTTAGCATACTAAATCTTCCACTTATTTGTGGTTACCTGCTTCCACCGTAATATTCGCCACTGGCAACTGCTCAACCTGTGGCCTTTGTGTGCAAAAATCTTATCACTAGAAACTGTGTAGAATGATGCCTATTCTTTGAAACTTAAAATTCGAATCCTTGCCAAAATTAGCTTTTTATTACTCCTTCACTCTGTAGTCTATGAAGTTCTAGCTAGAAGCATTAATTCAAGCCGCAGAAGGTTTTATGCATTTGGGTTTCAGGCTAACCGGAAATAGTAGCTATATATAGCCTAATCTTACAATCCAAATTCACAATATTGCAAAAAAAGAACTGGTTTTTGTTTCAGCCTTAAAGACTATATGCAGTACTGCTCAGAACGAATTGTACTGCCAAGTTTACAGCTAAATATTGGTGAACCGTGTGAGCGCATTTTGCCATTCTAGAGCTAAAGTAAAATTCGCAAACCAAGCCATAGTGTTCTTTCCATTAACCAGGGATGGGTAAATTCGTTTGAATTTGAAAATTTGCGATTTTAAAATCGTGATTTTTAGGTTTTTGATAACGTGTTGCTTCATTTTTGTACTGGAGTTTGGAAAATTTAGTAAATATTGGTTTTTGATTTAGAAAATCCTGATTTTTATTATAAATTGATGATTTAAAATCAAAAGCTTCTTGATAATCTCGATTTTAAATTATTTTTCATGGATTGTAATTTTAATATTGTAAATAGTGTTTGGCGTTAGATAATTTTGGCCAATGATTCTAAAAATCAGACCATCAACATCATCCCACCATTTTGCCCATCCCTGCCCATGCCCATTAGTCAAACCTTGTAGTTAATTACCCGTTACCATTTTTTCTGTTTTTAGCAGGTAGATCAAATGAAGGACCTGGATCGACTTCTCAACGCTCTAGTACAAGATGCCGAGTCCATTCCTGATATCCCATACCATGCACGAGAAGACTCATTACCATTTTCCTATGGGATTCCAGGCCAAGCCGCCCTCAAACATCGCCAAGATCAACAGGAACGCTTGACACAACAACATGAACAACGTTCTTACCAAACACCTCGTCACACGTCCTCCAGTGCCTATTCCTACACAACTCAGCCCACATCCCCAGCCTCCAATTTCTACACAAGTCCGACCTTAGGTCAACAACCTCCAAGCTCCGCTCCGCCCAAACTCGAGCACCGTGACTACTACCGTCAATCCTCCCGAGATTTGGATCATCCCGTGTTCAGTGAAGATCTTCCAGATTCTTCACCCTATCGCACTTCCAGTAGTCAGAGTCATACTCCAAGTCAAAGTCAAACTCAACCACGTGTTCATAATCTAAGGTTGAATATCGAGGATCAAATCATACAGCCACAGCCAGGATCCGGATTTAATGGCTCAAGGCCACAACGTGCTAATGACTACAGTAGTCGGGATTATGGCTCGTACCATAATCAGCCGGAACCTACTCGAAGATATCAACCGGATATAAGGGAGTCTTCTTCGTATGGAGAAAGTTTGCATTTTCACTCTCCGCCTCCACATCAACCTCCGAGCTCATTGTCCTTTACGAATTTTAGTACGGTTTATGGGAATAATGGAAGTGTTGGGAAACGGGTGAGGTCACAGTCAGCAGATGGAAGGAGGCAGGACAAGGATGAAGATGCGGATCAATGGTTGGCTCGGCAGATGCAAAGGTTACAGGAGAAGAAGGCCAGGAAGTATTCAGTGTAAGTCATCTGCTTTTGCAGTTCCAACCAAAAATCGCCACACCAAAAAGCGCAAAAAATGTTCACCAGCATCTCGTCAAACTTAATCTAACCTAATATAAGGTTAATCACTTAAAACAAATGTAGGATGAGCGATAAACCGACTTCCAGTTTGTAGTGTCTCGAATTAAGGTATCGCGCATTTTGTTTTGCGCTTTTTGTTTGATACGGCCCAATAACATATTATAACCAGCATTCATCATATCATCATGCATCAATTTTGCCTTGAACTTACCCGTCTAGTGAAAAGGTTGAATTCAGGATTAGGATACACGTGGTAACCGCACATGGATAAAGTAATAATAGTAACCACTGGCTCATTCATGGTAACCATCTATTACTTTAGGTCAAGTTAGGTTTGCCGAAACGCGTGAAAGTGGTTACCTAGGGTCGTTACTGCGTCTCTCCTAATCTTGAATTCAACCGGTTTAAGGAAATTGAGCCCGTCACCTAAATACGTGTATCAAAGTCGAAACACAGCAGCACAAAAAAAAATCTCAAAATTGGGTTAAGTAGTAAATTTTTTAAATAATTTTGAAAATCAGCTAAGTTTATTTTTTCAGAAATCGAAAACCTCATAATTCTTGACAAAATCGAAATCATTAAATCAAAATCAGTGAAAATATGATATTTAAATTCGAGATTTCCATTGTGATCTTAAATCGTTAATATATTCATTTTAAAATCACGATTTTCAAAATTCCTAATCAATCATATCTTCGAAATTTGTCGAAATCAAGATAAAAACGCTAACAACTTTATATCAGCATCAAATTCACAAATCCGGATTCATTTTATATCCCAAAAATGATGTTATTTTTTCAAAATTTTGATTAACCCTGCATACAAATTCCTAAAAAAAAAATTGACCCCAGGCGAATAAAAACAAACACGAAAATACAAATATAGCCGAACTCAGCCACCGAAAATGTGAACCTAACGCGGTACACACCAAAGACGTAACCAAACATGACACATGTGTGCCATTTCGGTGTCAAAGCTGAGAAGCAACCTTGTGCAAAAATTACAACAGAATCAAGCTCAAGTCCTAATTTTAGTTGCTATTTTATTGAGTACATGTGAAACTGGATGCACGATATGTCAACACAGACAACTTGCACTTGCACCAAGAATTTTCATCTTTTCAGGCTAAATATAAGCTAGTGACGATGCAGGCGTCACTATACTATAGCAAATAAAGGCACAAGGTACACAAGAGTGTGATATCCGCAGAATTACGTGACTTTCATGACCATATCTCACACTTCCTGTTATATTTTCCATTCCAGGAAAAATGACTGGCTAGCTGAGCTGAAGAGAGCATTGCCAAATGAGAAGACACTCGAGAGATCAAACCATGTTGTCCGCCCGTCTTCATCCACCCGACTTCATTCATCTGTAGCTCGATCCAACGTGTCCACACCCGGCTGGTACACTTCGGACGACGAAGACTACGACCGTGAAGTGGAACGAGAGATGTTTCATATACCAATCAACTACCAGGGTCAAAACAATAGCAGTAGCGGAATGAGTAGTCGAGGAAGGAAAGTTCAACGCTACCACTCCGAGGGTATCTATGACCGAATGCAGAGAGCTCCCAGTCAACAGAGTAACCATAGTTACGGTGAAGGGTCAGGATCTACACCAGGATTTCCCATTTGTCCACCAACGCCATACCTCAACCGACCCGTTTCACCTGGTAGGCCACCTAGGAGCCCTAAAATGACCCGAAGATCCACTGCATCTACTCCTACAACTCCCACAATGTAAGTTCAATGTCAGAATCTTCGGGCATTAAAACTATTTGAACAATTTTTTGACCGAAACATTTCCACTGGACATTGGCGGCAAACCGATTTCAAACGTTTTTCACTAAAGGATAGAGGATGAAAATGTTTCGGTCAAAAAAATGATTATAACTCGCCGAAAAATTAGGTACTTTGTGACCGAAATGTGGAATTGAAATGTCCGAATCCATTTGACCCAATTTTTGACCAATAAACATTTACCCTCGACATTGGTCAACCGTCAATCCATTTCAAAAATCTTCACAATCAATTTCTCCAATCGCGAAAAAGGAG
This sequence comes from Ceratophysella granulata, assembly GCA_034694905.1. Taxonomy (NCBI): domain Eukaryota; kingdom Metazoa; phylum Arthropoda; class Collembola; order Poduromorpha; family Hypogastruridae; genus Ceratophysella; species Ceratophysella granulata. Next base: position 11,642 of record JAQFYU010000746.1, on the reverse strand, counting down.
GAAATATTTCGGTAAAAAATTCCGGGTAAAACAACGCCAAAACATTAGCTAACTTTTTGACCCAAAATTTTCTTCACCTAAAAAAGGCAACGTTTCACCATATTTTTTACTCAGAATGACCTAAAACTGCCTAAAACTGTGTTACACCATGACCATGAAATACCATCTTCAATATTTTGCCATTATTGACCTTTATTTTACTCATTTTCTCCGTAGAAAATCAGTTCAGTTCAGTCAGGTCATTTCTAGTAAAAGTAAGGTCAATTTTTTTTGATGCGTTTAAACATATAAGCTCTTTTGTCGTTGCAAAACACAATTCTCGTCAGCCGTCAGTTCAACTTTATCAATTAATTGAACATTTAGATGCACAAATACAAAAATTTAATACTGGCATGTGACATGTGACCATAACCAAACCACAACCATATCTTTATTTACCTTACCCTTCTGGTTTGGTTTGGTTTCATAGTTCGAGGTTGCAATTTCCAACTGCCTATTGGCATAATTTGTTCCTCTTTCTCGTGATTCAGAATCGATTTGAGTCATTAGTGGTTTGGTTCTTGATTTCATGGAGTGAACTGAACTCTGACGCAGTTTAGTGCACATTTAGATATCAACTAATGGCATGAAGAAAAGCAAACCAGGCAATGCTCCTGTCTGCTTTCTTTCAGTCATAAAAGGTAAAAGCTGATAAGGTCCCTGGCTTGAGCAAAAACTCGTGATAGAATTATTCCAGTCACTCGCTATTTTTTGTTGCGGTTAATATTTGCATATGAACGGTCATGAAGGCCAAATTGCTGATTAGCACAACCTGGTTCTGGCAATGCCCATTGTATGCGGCTGTTGCTACATATGTCCAATGTGTGTAAATTCAACATCAATGTAAAGTCATGATAAACAGACAGTGCTGCTCACAGCGGGTTCGGGTTGGCATGCAATTTTTTATGCAAAAAAGAGAAATGTGCGAATATTTTGACGTTTTGCGCAATGTTCACCCAACAAGCGCTCGTGCATCACTGTACTTGAATGCCTACTTGAAGTTTGAAAGCCTGACAACGGATAATTTGTCCAAGTTGTTGGAAATTTGATCATACGAATTTGTTATTCAATTTCCCTGTGGTTTTTCTTGTATTCACAGAACTGTACACGAATGGGGAACAATGAGTGAACCTCAGCCACGAGCCCAGACGCCCGTGAATCCTAAACCTGTATTTATTGTGGAGAGTGAAGTGAAGTTTACGCGTGACTTGTCCAATTTTTGGTACAAGCCCAATGCGTCACGTGAAGAGACAATTGCTGCACTCCGGTTCCAGCCCATGGGCTCCTTCATTATACGGAATTCAAATTCTTTTCCTGGTGCTTATGGCCTGGCCATCAAAGTGAATGAAACGACAACGACGGAGGACTCTGTACGACACTTTCTCATTGAACCCACCAAATATGGAGTGAGACTCCGGGGAAGTGCTGTCGAGCCTGTTTTCGGTAAGTTGAGAATAGTACCTGTCATCTTCAACTCTGAAAATGCTTTATGATCCGTTTCCTCTGGTCGTATTTCATCATTATAACTCCTGTCACTTCCAATTTCTGCTCCCTTGTCAATGTCAATTAATTCTGGCGGACTGGGTTGAGGTCCAGCGTGTGGCATGGCTAAAGCTGGAGAATTGACCAGCATTTCGCGTGCCATAAGCAGGGATGGGCAATTTTTTGATTTTGAAAATCGGTGATTATAAATCAGTGATTTTGAAATTTAAAATGATTTATTTGGGCGATTTTGATTTTAATACTTATACCTAATCGTTTGATTTTTAATCTCATCTCAATTCTGATAAAAATTGATTGATTTTGAAAATCGGTGATTTTAAATCATGATTATAACTCTAAAATTTTTTATAATGATTTTGATTTTTAGATTTCGGGGTTGATGAAACTGCTTGATTTTTAAACTTCATTTTGATAGAACTACTTGGTTTTGTAAATCAGTTATATTAAATCAAGATTTTTTTTCGACTCTAAAATGATCTTGATTTGGTGATTTTGTTTTTGATAAAAGTGCTAAATTTTTCATCTATATTTTAATAAAATTGCTTAATTTTAATCTTGATTTTGTAAATGATCATGATTTTGGACTCAAAAAATGATCTTGATTTTGAGATTTTAATTCGGACAAAATTTGCATGATTTTTAGACCTGGTTTTGACAATATTGCCTGATTTTTTAATCTTAATTTTGTCAAATTTCAAAAACATGATTTTGGGAAGTGAAAATCATCATTTTCACATAAATGGTGATTTAGAATCATATCATATGAAAATCGGCATTTTAAATCCCGCATTTTCATTGATTTGGATTTTGTAGTCTTGATCCTATCAAAAATTAGATTTTGATTCTGATTTCGAAGATTTTTATCCAATAAGTTTGAAACTGGTGACTTTCCGCACCCATGTCCATAATTTGAATCACAATTAAAAAATTGTATTCTTGAATTCTAGGTTCACTGTCTGCGTTAGTCTACGCACACTCAGTAGAGCCATTAGCATTGCCGACGACCCTTGCCTTACCTTCAGGTGACACGGTGCTCCCTACGTCCCAGGCCCAGTCAACAACGGCCCATTTACTGGCCCAAGGTGCGGCCTGTCAACTTCTATTCCTAGGAGTACTTGGAGTAGAATGTGTGACGGGTGAAGATGCAATAGCCAAAGGGATTGGGGCTGTCAGTGGCCTCACACCGCCCACCGTCGTGTCACTCCGCTTATCCAAACATGGACTCACGCTAACTGACGTGTTTCGCCAAAGGTAAGTACCTACTACAATTAAATGAATTTACGGTTATAAGGACGATTAAAATTAAGTTTTTTTATTAATTCTATTCAGATTTTTCCGGCTTCACTTCCCACTGAACGGAATTTCCTATGCAGCAGTGGATCATTCAAATCGAACAATAACTTATGGAAATGCAGCTCGGAAAGTATTTGCAGTCATTGCCCGAGCCCCAAGTGCCAGTGAAAACTCGTGTGTTGTTCTAGCGGAGCTGGAAGAGGGACAACCTGCTAATGCAATTACATCCTTCATTCAAAGGGTTATTGCTTGGCAATCTTAGAACCGAAGCCATGTCTACCTAAACGATTCTACCTCTACAAAACCTCACCACAATGCAACATGTCGCCTCAGAAACCTCCCTGCCTGTCTTAAATTATTTATTACATTCAATATTCAATGCAATTTGAATCTAATGAATAGCTAGTGCCTCTGAGTCCGAGTGCTTAGTGTTAGGGCTAATTTACCTGCCGAGTGTCTCCCGATTCTTTTCTAAGCAACACTTTCCCGTGAATTCAGGAGAAAGTACGTTGATAGTATTATTTACATCGACCTCTGCCTACTTGTTTTATTATTTAATATTAAATAGATGGTCAAGCTATTTCTTGTGACTTGATGTATGCATAACTACTTTGTGTTTATGGGTTTGAAGTTTGAAGAGAGATGATATTATTATGGCTTACTAGGATCTAATTGAAACCCCGTTATGTTCATACACAACACAATTACAAGTATAATCCGTGGAAAAAATAAAGTTATGACGAGAGTTGATTCTATAAATTGCAGTAGCGCGTGACCTGCATGATTGCCTGCTAATTTTTCCCTTTTTATTTCATTTTTATTATGTCATGTAATTTTTAATATACCAAACATGAACCCAGGAAATCAAAATTATTGAAAATGTTTAAATGCAATGCATCACATTAAGAAAATGAAAGAAGAGCTGAATCAATTGGTTAAAAAATTAACATACCAAAAAACCGACATAAAATGTCTTAATCTTCATCATCCTCATCTTCGTCATCATTGGCAAGATCTGGCGGCGTAGCTGGCGGTGTTTCCTTTTCATCATCTGGAACATCAGCAGCTGCTGGAGCAGGGCCCGGCTTATTAGCTTCCTCTTCTGCAATGAACTTTTCCCAATTCTGAAGTCGCTGATCTCTCTCCGCATCTGTTTCTTCAATTTTGTACTTTGTATGTCCATCCCAATTGAATGCAGAAATCCGTTTACCACCAAAGAAACGGTTATTGAAAAGAGCTACAACTGCATCAGCTTCTTCGGGCGTGGTCATGAAGATTTGAAGAATTCCTTCGGGATGCCGCTGAGGAGATCAAATAAAAATAGTAATATTGACATTGGCTTGGCACATTAATTTCCCCAGTTTTTGAGATGTTTATCGAATTGGCTAAAGTCATCGGTGAAAGCAAAAGTGAAAGTTGAGTGGATAATGCCATGCATGCGTGCCACACCAAATTATATTGCTGCACTGCTGCCATCTACACGCGTGCAATGAGAGCAACTGCTTATATTGCTCAGGTGACACACGAGTAAACGAAACGGCACCACGTTTGAGATAAATCAAAATAGAGATTTTTCACGTTTTGTGAAATTGGAAGTTGATTATTTGAAAGAATTCATTCCTTGTTTGGTCCTCTCATCGTCAATCACGTTAATTTTACTTCATTAAAGTTAAGGTGATCCGAACAGACCTGTACGGAATGGCATTGAGCGCACGGGTAAGTTTACTTTGTACTTTGCTTGAATGCATTCAACATGAACATTATACTGAATACTGAATACTGACCCTGGACCCTGACCTTACCTTCCGTCCGTCACGTTTAACGTTTTTACCTGGTGTGTTAGGTTAGGTATGTGTCAATTTATGAAAGAATATAACTAATTGTAATTGTTGAGCATATGTATATGTAACATCGCAAATCGCAATCTACGTACTTAATAATAATAACATAAAACACAACATAGGTCAGCCCTGTGGTGACTGGTGACACTCTAAAGTTAAAGTCTAAACCTATAAAATAAAAGTAACTTAATTTGTAATTCTATTTGAAGGTCACGGTGCCCTTGTTCCGGGCCCTCCTGGCACGTAAGATGACCACCACACCCGTTTTCCGAGGTGTTCTGAAGCCAGAAATTCATCCAGGCTATGCTAAGAACAAAGCCTTGTGCGAACACTACCAGGTAACTAATTCTCATTTGTTTTATTCGCATAAATGTGCGTTAGTCGTTTAGATTTTTATGCTGAAAAATTCTAACGTATTTTTTCCATTTCTTAGCTCGACAACGGAGTACCAATTCACCTGAAGGGTGGCCCAATGGACAAGGTTCTCTACTACACTACCCTCATTCTCTGCGCTGTTGGTGTGGCTCAGTGTTTGAGCTTCTTCTACAGCATGTCCTTCCCAAAGAAGCCCGACGAAGCTTCTGACAGTTGTTAAATTAGTCAAAAAAGAACGTAGCTGAAAATAGTATGGAAGGAGAAGTTAAGTCAACGACGTAAGCACTCAAAATGCTTGTACATAACCTGATTACTGAAAACTAATTGGAAATGCTTCGAATGACACGTAAATAAAATCAGCCGTGAATCTTTAGCTCAAAGTTTAAATGGTATTTGGTAATTGGCTTAATTCAGTAATAGCAGCTGCTGCTTTCAAATACGAAACCTGTGTGAACCGTACTTACATCGAAGACGGTAACTTTCTTGCACTTTCCACATTTCCCAGCTTCTTCCCGAAAATCCTGCTGGTACTCTAGAATAAGCCCAACGTCCGCATCAAAATCCGCTGGAAGAAATGCATTCTGAACAACTACAACTCGTTCATGATTAGGTCGTTCTCCTCTCAATTGCTCAGGTTGCCATTCAAACAGCTTATCCTGCATCTTCTTCAACTTCTCCTTATCCTTCTTCTTCTTAGATTTCGGTTTTTTCGTTGGGTCATATTGACCCTTCATCTGGAACTTAGCTCGTTCAACCTTGATCGTGTTTCCTCGTAAATCTGATCCATCCAGAATTTGTAGAGCTAGCTCAACAGATTCAACCTGAAGAACATAACGCAGTTAAACTAAATTCACATGCAATTTTTGACCTATACCAAAAACCGCGCATTTCATTTAACATACCTTGATATAAGTACAGAGTCCATCACCCTTCTTCTTCCCTTCAGAATCCGAATACAATTTGATCCTCGGAGCTCCTGAACTCGGATCCTTCATAATGAGTCCACATTTTTGCATGAGTTCCATAAATTCCTCGTCCGTGACGTCCAAAGGTAGCTGAGAGACGTAGACCTTTGTATTTTGAGTTTCCTCAACTTCGAACCAAGTTGCGGGTTGTGGCGGAAGCTTCCGTTTCTGTCCCTTGCCACCGCCTTTTTCTGACCTTTCTTCAGCTCCTTCCGGTATTTTTGATGAAGAGGTGGAAGCGGATGGCTGTTGCTCCGCGTTCGAAGCAGTTACTCCGTAGCTAAGTTGATAGCGTGCAAGAAATTCCTCGTCCAACTTGAATATAGAAATTAAATGGTAAGTGTAAATAAATGCGAGGGCTGCTGTCTCAGAATTTTTGCGGTCTGAGGATTGGGGAATGGCAAAGGCAACTATAACTGCATTTTTCAACGGATGCGGCCATTGATCAAGGTCATTGGTCAGGTCGTGGGTCAATATTCTCCGCATGGAGAAGGTTCGCATTCAGGAGCCATTCTGATAGATTTAATAAAACTGATTTATTCGAATTTTGAACAACTTTTTGTATTTATTAGCTGCCTTCGTCATAGTATATTTAAAGTAGTGACTTTGGTTTGTTTCTAAAACTAGTGACTCGAATACGCCTAAAACAGTTCTAAAATGTAAAGAAAGATTAAATAGTACCTTATTTAGCTAACAAAGTGTATGTATAGTACAGAACAGAAGTCAGAAATGCAAAATTCCTAGATTGTTCGGTGCTGTACTTAAATTTTAAAGTTTAAATAAAAAGGTTATATAGGTTAATTGGGGTAACGTTCAGGTATTCAGTCCAAAAATAATATCAATATAATTAAGTTTTTGAGGAATGAGTTTTAGATAAATATCGTGGTTAGTGTTGCCAATATAATTATGGTACAATGCACGAGTTGAACACGAAACATAACATCGAGGAGCACGTGGCACGTCACACGCAAATGGCAGAAATCAAGATCTTAGCAGTTCCAGCTAATTGATATGGCTTTGAGAACATTATTCCCAAGATATGGCAAACTCAAAATCTAGTAACAGACGAAGATATGGCGTTTCTGTAATGGCACTAGATGCAAGTTGCGAATTATGGTTACATCATAGAATGATTAAATGCAAATTAAAGATCCATAAACGAAGCTTGAGATTAAGAATTTGAGACTCGACGGTTAAACTTTCTCTTCAACACTCTTGGCTCTTCCGAAGGATGCAAGAACGTTCTTGAAAGCTGCAGCTAAATTGGCTGCTGTTTTGATTGAGGGTGTTCCGGAATTGGAACCTGTTTCACTCGTTGAGTTATTTCCACTTCCGCCGGTCGTAGCTCCACCAGACCCTGGCCCACTCGTATGCGTTTGGTGAGCATCAAGGCACTTTTGATAACGGAGCACGCAGGCAGCTTCAATGGCTTTGCAAAGAGCTCCTGAACTTGGAGTGGAGTAGAAACAATGGGCTTGGAAGTCATCTCGAGCGGTATGAACTATCACACCGGAAGTTTGTACGTCTCGACCAATTCCCATGAAGGACAAGTAACGGACACGAATCTCAACGGAGACCTATGAGATTATTGGAAGCTGATGAATGGCCTGACATTGAAAATATGTAATGTTGGACTCATACCTTCGGATTATCAGGTTCGTCCGAAGTAATCATTACAACGGAAGGGGCTACCGAAACATTGACCCTAAAAATAGGAGATTATAAATAAATTACGTTGCAACTTCTAAGATTTTAAAAATCTGTCAACGTTCAACGTCAACACTCACGGAATAGGCTCGTTGACCCTCAGAGCATCAATAGCTGCATTAAGTACTTCCATTCCTGTGGGTTTATTCACAACCTTGGTGCCCATATAGAATGCTCGTAAAATCTTCCTGGGTTCGTCCATTGGAGTTGGGAAAAATGTTGTGGCTGACGGATTAGCGGATGTGACCGTTTTTCTGAGTCCAGTTGGTAAAGTCGTTGGTCGCTTTTGTTTCTGTTGTCGCTCAATCATAATTTTCTTACATGCATCTCTCAAAGCGCTCGCTAGCGGTCGGGCATTCATTTCGAGCCTGTTTTTAATACGGACAGTACTATTATAATTGACAATTACGCTGGATATTAAAATATAGATAAATAATCCTGAACCAAACTGATGGGGTTAACAAAGTTCGGGAAATCTTGGCTGGCTTTGAATAAAGCATAGTTACCTGAAAACATGACACAGAAACTGACGAGTGATTTTTTCACGAGCAACATAGGCAAAATCCCTTGGATCATCCCGTCCAACTCCCCAAACACGAATGGAATGAATCGGCTGCTCAGCTACGGTCAAGCTCCGCTCTTTCGTCTTTACACGAAGATGAGAATCATCAAGTTCCAAAAATAATTCCGAACCTTCTCCCCAAATCTTTCCAGCAACTTCAATTCTAAATATGGAGACATCGACTTTAGTTGGTATTTACAATTTGTTGCCCTATGTGGCAGAATGCGAGAAGCTTCATACCCTGCAGCACTGACACCCTTGCTTCCGATCCCATGTCCAGGATTGGTCAATTCCGCGATGACCTTGGAAACAGCTCTGGAACTCCTTTCCGGCGTCAGATCTTCCTCGGATATACTCAAACATCCGAGTGAAACAGCAACAAATCTGAGTGAAGATTCGGATTTGGGTCTTTCCTTATCTCGTAGCAGACTTTCACGAATTCTCTCTTGTTCCCGTTCCTTTTCACTATTCTCTAGAAACTGAGACCATGACTTTCTCTTCTCAGCTTTCTCCACGACGGCTGAGGAATTATTATTTGCGTTACTACTGGTCATAGAACTGACGGGAGCTGCTCCATTACTCGGATTCGGTTCGAATTGAGCAGCAGAGCTGAGAGAGCCTGAAGTCGACAGTTGACTGGAAATGGTTTGGGATCTCCGAACAGAGCTGGAATTAAGAGAGCCTGGAATAATGAGAGCTGGGTTGGCTGCAGCTGTTCCCAGGACCTGGTCCGATGACGGAAGTTCACGCTGAATGGTGCCTGACTTGATGTGCCAGTAGTAAGGCCCATTCGTGTCTTCATGACGTTCCCAACCCAATGGCAAGCCTGAAGCAGTCGCTGACTTGGAAGAAACGGTTTCCTGTACAGGAGCCACTGCCGCAGAATTGTGGAGCAGTGGTCGTCTCGGGTCGTCCAGTAAATCTAGATTATCATCTGGTCCATCTCCAGGTACAGTTGAATTATTATTCACTTGGTCGTCTGGAGAAAGGAAGAGGACGGGCTCATTCACGCCCATCTCCGTAGGCGAGAGTGCAGCGTAGTAGAACCGGCGCGGCTGATTCTGATTTGACTGAAGACTATTGTCATAATTGGGATTATGAAATCCGGATGTCTCATGAATATGCCCATGATCTGGAGATGCTGCAGATCCAACCAACGGCCCGCCACTCTTGTCCGCCTCTTCACTCTACCAAACAAATTGACAGGTTTAGTTGAGGTGTATTATTTATATTGCTTTGGATATATCAGATAAACAATAAGCGGCATGTTGTCGAATATATCGATTCGAATTACGCCCAGACGGAATAAACAGCTCACAGCGAATTAACGATTAGCCTCAAACATTCACTGTAAGTCGTTCTGAACCGACACATGCACAATGCACATTACCTTGCGTCTAACGTGCTAGTGACAATTGACAATGGTTGTTTCAAATCGCTAATAAGTGGTGTTATCCGAAAATTTTAGATTAATTCAGTGCCAGGAATTAGTTTTCTTTTGAGCCTGAACTTAGGATATGGCAAAATACGTAGAAGCTCGACTTTGAGTCTACATAGTAACGGAAGAGGCGGACCAAAAGTAGCTTTGGAGGAGAGGATCGAAGAAAAGAATAGGTTCTGTTTTCCTTTGTGGTTGCGTCTTTGAGAGAATTTCTGGTTGGTTGCTCTGCAATTTCTTTTTATTCAGACTTCAGACTCGGAGATCCTGCATAAGGATTTCTCCTTCAACCAACCCGGCTCCAAATCAAATCAATAGTCAACCCCAGAGACTCGTTTCTCGGCTCGGACTCCATGCGCAGGTGGAAATATATGATATGTGCCGCTTTCACTCCAAAACTCTAAAATAAACCTCATGCGAGAACCTTGGTGCCTTGGTGGTGCAATCCTGCTAGATGACTCATCCCTGGCCCTGAACAATCATCTGTTTGGAGAATTAGTTCCAGAAAATTGTATGCTCCCTGGCCAAAATTCATATGAAATACAAGCGAATTCAGGCAGGAATATGGTACAATTTAATGCATTCAGCGCAACTTAACATATTTCAATTTCAAGCTATTTCCATAAAGATTTACTTTGAAAAAATTCGGAAAAGAAAGTTTTAGAAGACTAAAAGCAAAATCAACGAGTACAGTGCCGCCCAAATTATTGCCACTTGACCTTGTATAATAGTTTGGGCTACCACATGCACTGTTTTTAGCAGTACAGTACTGCTTTTGAGAGGCTTGTACTTCTTTGAAATAGTGTACTGCTAAAGTACTGTTTTAGCGAAAAGTACTGCGAAGTACTAAAATATGTGTTAGATTAACAAATCAATCACAAAAGCATGAGCTCCAAAATTCTACTTCTGATTTGTGCATGGTCAACTGTAATCCTTTAACGTTACAATGAATAAAATCCAAAAGCAGAATATATCAGCATCTGTGGTGTACGTTATTTTGTCGCTGTGTTTGGAGCCCATGAACATTAATTAGGAGAAGAAATATATTGTTTTGAATATTCTGAAGATTCGGATGGGAGAGCTTTTGTTCAAAAATATTTTTCAAGCTGAAGTTGAACAGTTTTATTAAAAATCAATATCATCTGAATCGGTTATCTGAATGCATTAACCGCTTTGCTGAGGTGAAGAACTTTGCTTAACGTTTAACTACGAAGCCCAGCTGGGACGATTTTGAAGCTTCATAACTTTTTATGATCAGAAGAATGTGAATATTCATATCGAGAAACATGTTTGTTTTAAAGCGCGTTGTCTCCTTAATCAATAACCTGTTCACTGACGACAAGACTAATTTGAAGGTGGAAACAGTTGAAGCTATGGCAAAATTGAAATCAAATTTTGACGTGACGAATACCGAATCAGCCAGTCATTCTAAAGAAATTAGCCTGCAGAGTGAGTGGAAGGGTACTACTAGCCTCATGAAGCAAACGTTAAATTGGTGTTAAATTGTTTACTTTAAATTGATTTTTCGAATTGTACTGCTTTGGCTAAATTCAGATGTGTTAGCCTTGATAATAGTGTCACTCAATAATCGTTTTTTTTGTGTTTCATTCCATCAAACCAAGGTTTATGTCCTCTTCGAGAAAAATAGAAACGTACCTATCTACAAAACAAAATCCGGACGTGGGGTTGACGGGGCTAAGAAGAAAAAAGGCATCTGCTGTGTTATAATTATAAATGTTAACTGAATATATATACATTTAATAGCATACATGGGCAAGTGCCTGTAAGTGCCTGTAAGTTGAGGGGTCTGGCGAAAAAAATTAAAAAGGGAGGGGTTCAGGGGAAAACAGAAAAGGAACATTTTACGAAAATATATAAAGTTTTAAGAAACTTTAGTATAAATGCATTATTTTTATTCG
>JAQFYU010000745.1:0-19005 GCA_034694905.1 Ceratophysella granulata | reverse complement strand
CAAAGTTTTACGACTGGATTGGAGCATCACTTCCGCTAATTCTCAAAAATGAAAATTTCAAGATTTGACTCAATCTTTCTCCTCATCCTGGTAACCATCAGTGTAAGCAAACAAAAATCTATTTATATGCCTAAAATAGAGTCAAGGCTGATCTGATCTGATCAGGCAAGGAGGGCTTATGGATTATCCCAAATGGAAAACTAACTTCCGGATTTCGGCTAAAGTATTTAGCAGAACTAATTTTTCCAAAGTGGCAAAAAATTGGGAAATAAGAGCTTGTTCATGTGTTGCCATGCCAGGAGGCCTAAATGGGTTAGTGCAAAAATAAGTTGACAGGTTTATGGACCCATTTCTCCATGTACACATTTATAGAGCTCGTTCTACATAGATTCTCCAGGCTAATAAAAGCCATCCGATTGCATTTCCCTGGTATGGGCAAAAACGCGAAAAAGCATGATGGGGTCAACAGACGAATTGAGGAAATTATGGAAATTCAATTTTCCAGAAGAAGCATATTTCATAGTTCGGGGAGATGAAATAAATCAAATATGTATATTGTTTTAAAACTTTTGTCGTTAATAAATGTATTTTATGTCCGAGTTGGGAGAAGAAGTTAAAAGTTTGGCCATTTGACACTATGAGCCTTATTCCTTTTATTTCGTCTATTAGATACGCACTTAGGCGCGTGTGGGATTTTGCTCTGCTAGTGCGGGCGTGCTGGTGTAATAGTCTCAAATCTCATTTTACATCTCTATAAAGTTTTATATGTATCATTTTTCATTGAGATCCAGATTTCAAAGCTTTGGCCAAGTAGTAGGAGTTTTGCATAAACAAATCATTTTTGTTGAGAGATCAGATTCCGGAGGCTAGATTTTTTTATCGAGGAAATCAGGAACTTCCTTTTTCCTAGTACGAAAATGAAATCATCCACGTGTTGATCTTTATTGCTTCATCATCGTGAAGGGTTGGGAACTGATTGGATCAACTCTCGATTCCTGAAATCCAGAAAGGTAATAGGGCGTGTTGGTTTGATGGGTATTGGCATTATATCTCAATGAGCGGCTCATGACAGGTTGGTTCGCCGCCTTTTAATTGCGCAGATAGCTTTACTGGATTTAGTTGAAAATTATTAGCATCTTCATGAAAATATTAACAACACACATTTATGTTAATTTAATTTCTTGAATTTAATATAATCAGGGTTTTGGACGCGAATTATTGAAAAATAGTGCAACAATATAATATTGTTTTAAGCCTTTTTGGTTTTATAAAAAATTCACTGCTCGGTATATTTATTTCTGTAGGCTGAACCGTATTTCAATACAATTTGCTTGACCTAACCCGAAATTGTCACCAAAATTTCCTTCATCAAACTTATGTCATTATCTAATATCGATATTAACAATTTGTAACTAAAAATAAAACCCTATTTACGAGCACTCATGCTTATACTTTTTCAGGCATACAAAATTCCAACTATGTTACAGCCTGTACAAAACAGCTTGTGTAGCTGTCAATAATTAAATACAGGGTGAGTCAACGCTTCCTCGTCTTGAATTTATACTGCAAGAGAAAGCAGTTGAATATGAAAAAATAAAAAAATATTATTGAACAAATATTGAAAATAAAATATGCCCTAATTTCTAAAAAATTTAGAATTCTATCAAAGAATAAGTAACATAATTAATCATTTTACAAAATCAGGATGGCGATACGTTGACACGATCCATTGGCCCTAACCCTAACAGCTAAATATTGTTCGAAAATAGGAAATTGATTCCTTCGAATTTTGCATTCTAAATGTAGTAATTATTATAATATACGCATTTGTTGACTATGTTGTTGGGGTAAATCCTCCATATCAACTTGACGCCAATTATATTTTAGAAATTATTTTATTTATTTATCAATATTCTTCTATTTATTATAATTTTTGCGTAAAAAACAGCTTTTTGATGTGATTTATTTCAATAATCTTAAATAATTTTAAAATACTTGTAGTAACTATGCGTACGCACATATGTAGAAGTGGTGGTGTAATGTAATATTTGCACTTGATTGCTACAATTTTTCAAAATTAATCAATTGCATCCAGATATTCTAGATTTTTCACCCAAGATTCAAAATATCGTCTTCATGAAGTATGTGTCTTTGATATTTCATTCTGAATTCAGAGCATCACATCTTTTTTTCAACAAGTCAAAGTGACAAATGATTGTTGAATGTATGTACATAGCATGTACCAGGCGACGTGACGGATTGTTTTGGCAGGTTAACAAATGTCAGTCCCACTACATCACTGCCTCAAGCGTTGATTAAATGTGTACCTTGAAATTACATTATACTCCGCGAATAAATATTATCATTCTTCGACTCCATTTGTTTGGATTTCAAGTGACAGTGCTCAAAGTAGATCTAATTGAATAAATAGAATTTTGGGAAGGAAAATGGGATCAGCAATAAATAAACTTGAAAACCAGGCATTTTAGCATAGACATCTTGGGCCGCATGTGTCAAGTGCGACCCTGATTTCCTAATCCTATGCGTAGGCCTGGAAAGTTATTATTGGCTGATCATGCTTTCATTATTCTTCCAAAGCAAATACTTCAATTCAAAGTGTTAGTGCGTAATCTACATAATTGAAAATGTATTTATACAAGACTCCGTGCTTTGGCATATGCGATGGTGTGTAAGTGTTAATTTTAATGTAATTCAATATGCGTAAATCCTATTTCTGAGAATCAGAAGAGGTTTGGCTCATTTTACTCAATCCCTGTCCAAAACGGCTTTCGCCTCCTGCTAAGTCAAAGAGTCTGCATCTGCATAGTATCTTATAAGGAATCTAAACGGATTATTTTGTAATAACCTTTCCTGGATAGGTGCACTTCATAATGTTTTAAATATTTGATACATTTACATTGTGCTTCTTCAACCGAATCCAGTTCGTTCGTGACTCGGAACTTTAAAGGGAGTTTTTCTTGTCTGATTAAAATTACAAAAAATCCATTTTACAGTCAGGCCAAGCGAGACTATGGACTTGTAATAGGTGTGGAATTAGATAAGCTAATTTTTCATATTGTATTCAATAATGGATTGACGAGGAATTTGGTGTTATTAGACTTACTCAGGTGTTTATAAATACACGTGTATGTACAGACACAGACACCAAGATGCACATGTCTTGTCTATTTTTTGGTGCGTTTATCTGATTGTGACCTTGCATTTTTGAACCCTACCACATGGAGCATAGGAAATCATTATAAACTCACATATTTTCCTATATTTGGAATGAAGAGTCTCAATTGGAAATTATAAATTGACAATGACTAATATAGAATTGTCATCTGTCACTTGCAAGGCGGCATAATGATGATCTCCCCAGTCAAATCAAAATAGGTACATTCGATTTATGTTAGTTGTTGTAGCTAAGGGTTTGAAATTATTTATATTGTACTGTAGTGTATATCAAATTTTGTGCGTGGTGGGTGACAACGCAGCTAAATTCGAAATGTGTCTGTTTCATATACAACGACAAAATGAAAATTACATTTTCAAAAAATTATGATTTTTTTTTGGATACGATAAAAAATTGCGAAATTGTCTACCGTTTTAAAAAACAATATTGCAGTCGTCATCGTCAAAGGCCACCACCGATTTATATAAAAAATTGTTTCTAAAGGCTCTAAAATATATATATATTATATATATAATATAAGTTTTGGAAATAAATGGACTTGGTTAAATAATAAAAAAAACTATTTTGAAATTTTCTAAAAATATTATAAAAGCTAGAATCACTTTTACTTGAAGCAGGTGGCAGTGGCAAGTCTTGGCACCGGTCGACGGTGATATTTTAATTCTAAAAAAATAACCTAACACGTAATACTAATTTTTACGATTCATTTTTATTTCTTAAAAAATGTCTATTTAAGTATTTTAGAATCTGATTTGTTTCTAAATACAGAATCTTCATCTAACGGTTTAAACGTATTTTCAATAAAACATATTGGCATAAGGTACTCAGTTATTTTGTTCGGGCTGTAGGATTTTTCAGAAGAGGGACACATTATCGTTTCCGTATCCACGATGTTTTAGTGATGTAATTTATTTCAAAAATACAGTTTTGAAATGCTTTGAAGAAAGTATAGCTTCAAAATATCTTGATCTGCCAACGCAATCAATTAAAAGCTCACTGACAAGGTTAAAGTGAAAACTCCAATAAAGCACACGTTGCGTATTTATTAGAACTTCGTATCCTTGTTGTCGCATAGCAACGAGGATGCCCAACGCGTGACCCGCATTGAGATGTCATTGCACCATACACACAATACATAGGAACTGAAACACGGTGATTAACATTAGAAAAGAATGTAATACTACGTCTGATTAAGAGGTTCTCACTTCCAATTACAGTCCTTAATCGAAAGGAGCTGAGAACAAGGAAGACGCAAGTAGACCTGCCAAGATTCTTAAATGTGATTAATGAGCCTATAATTGGTCTCATGGACATGCATATTAAGATGAATTACAATGCGGACTCGAGCATTCTCAAGATTCTTAAGCCAGATGAAGTGGGACTCAAACCACACACGCACTCCATACTCCATCCTGGATTCCGCTCAGATCTCCTTCTTCTCCATGCTAGGAAGTGCGTAAAGTGAGGCTTAAGTTTTTGCATAGTTGAGCCTGAGACGGGACAATGGGAGGGATGCCAAGAGAATGAACAATGGAGGAAAGGAGGTTGAAAAGGATTATTAAATTACACAATACTCGACTAAAACACTCAGTCCCGTCAGGGCATAATTGAATTGCTCGTCACACCGTTTAACTCGGATTAGATCAAGCTTGGATGGCTCAGTCTCTCTCAAGCTCTATCATTAAATTAGGCTCAATTTTAGTCCCTGAGTAATGAGCACATTAAGAATCCCGTTTAGTTCATCCGAATGAGAAGATCAAGTCGTACTTTGAACCGAAGGAACCAGGAAGATCTCGAATGACTTGAAATTTACAGTAATTAGATTTGTCATGGACAAATTGATCACCCATATTTAAAATGCAATATGCAAATACAAATGTGAGGAGCTAACCATGCAGAATTGATATGGCCTTTACTTCTGCTGTACGAAAATAGACAAGCTACATCGAATGCCTCTTTTGAAGACGAGTTTTACACGAATGCAGTCTGGAGATGGAGAGTGCTTTGAGTTAATTCAATAACAGATGACAGAATGACATCGTTTGCTAATTAGCAATGCAAATAGAAATCACATGCGTGAAAGTGTTTCTGGTCCTCGAGTAGTTCATGCTTTCAGTAACAGACTAACACTTCTGCCCGAATATGCCTGGACTCGAAGAACGTTTGCTATTCAAAATTAACTATGTAGAAAAACAGGCCATGCTAGCATGGTCGTTATTATGTTGTGTCTAGTACCATGTATCTCATTCTATGTATTTACATTGCCCTACTGTACTGGCGGCAGTACGGCTTTAAACCATGTTTACACAATGCACATGCAAGTTCACGCCACAGCTGGCAAGTCCAAATTAATACTGTTAAAAATCCTTGTTGACCCAAAATATTTAGTTGTTGTTTCAATAATTTATTTCAAACGTTTCAATTGGAAATTGAATAATAACAACAAAAAAATTTATTTGCTATTTATATATTCCGTCTATGTTTGGGTGTATTAACAGACAGCCTTTGTCTTGCATTCACGTTTTATTGTACGATTTAATTTTGTGCAAAAAATACTTAAATAACGCAAATATTAACCTTAAATATTTAAATTAGAAAGTCTTTGAATGAAAATTCGCATTTTCTTTCGACTAATATAAAATAAGTCAAATGTAGGGAAATATAATGTCTAACATTGAAAATGTTCTGGCATATTTCAACCCGGAAGTATGTTTTGGTTTTATCCCAAATATTCACAATTTAATTGATGGCATGCTACAGAATTTCGACGCCAGGCCAAAATGACCCTCGAATCAATCTGATATGAGCAGATTTGAGAGCTGAACCTTATTGGAATTCAACTCAATCTTACTTTCCAGTCTCATCTGGTCCGGTCTCGTTCACTTGAGGCAAAAACTGAAACCAAAATCATGAAGCGACTTAACCTGTTCTGGTTTCCCTACCATTTTAGGAAGATTCACGGACTCAATTATGATAAGCAAAAGTGGATATATTATTTATTATGATGAAAAAAAGTGTCAAGTGAAAAGCGTGTAAGTATTAATCACACGGTGGTGAGTCAATGATACATACGCCTATAATCACTGTCAACGGTTTGGTCGGATATTGATGTCCTGTAGTGGGTATTTTGTAGTTTGCTGATATTATGGCAGCACTTTTGCAAAAATCTTGTGTGTGGCGCATAATGAGCACATTAAGAGTTTAATTAATTCAGCAATGCCCAGATCTTAATACGATGGTCTAACTTTGGTTTTCAGTTCGCGAGATAAAGTTGAGGTGTAGGCGGAATAAATTCAGGATTTTTGCATATACAACTAATATCAGCGTAGGATAGGGCATATCAGGTATCAGGTCCTCGGGTGAATCAGACTTTCTTGTGTACATTCCTGATATTTGCTAACGAACTCTGTACATTCTTTCGTCCAAACAACTCCATTAAAGTTTATATCCAATCTAGGAAGGTAAAATGCTGTTCGATGAGATCAAGGAATGCCAAAGGTGGCTTGTCTTCAATTGCCTTTTTGCATAAGTATTATCTCAGTGTCTAATCACTACTGTCAGGTCAGGGCCAATGCTGTAGTCCACCGCAGTGCTGTGCGGAATTGCCAGGGAGTTCATTGTCAACGTCGTGCCATGTCAAGCTGTGTATTCGAAGCAAAAAACGGAGTAGTGTCAGTCAAGTTTCCTATAAACAAATCCATCCATCACTCTTAAAACACAAGCTATTCTAGTGCTTCGATCGAGGAGGTATCTATGGGACAGGTAGTGCATGTCCAATGTCCAATAGTGCTTCCGAGGGTGTACGACACGCGATACAATACAATACTCGTATAATGTAAAATATTACAATGTTAAAGAATTCTGCTTGACACCATCATCCATCCATAGATTCAGCTACTTTCAACGTCTTGATTGAGTATGAACAATCACAGGGTTGGTGAACTATGTGAATCGGTAACCTTTGTGATTTAATCTGTAGTATAAAACTTGGAATGTTTTCCTTCGCAAACTATCAAATCAGCAGACTGTCTTATGCTTTGAACACTTTTCTGTGGACGACACACTGTGGAATTTTCAACTATTTCGTAATTCATAGTACGGGGGCATGTTTTACTGATACTGCACATTATTGATTCAAAAAAATATAAGGTAAAAACTGTGCATCAAAAAATAATTAACAATAAATATACATCTTCACACAGCAGTAATAAAATCCGCGGTATAATCCAATCACTAAATATGCGCAACGCAAGCAAAGTGAACATGTATATTTACCGTTACCGTTATTGTCACGTCTATGCCATTGTTGTGGTTGAGTTAACCCTTGGAACGCCAACCTTGTCGATTTCGACATCTGTTTTTGACACTTTGTATTTAAATTTAAAGTTTCTTAAAGAACGCTTCATTCATATGATCTGCCGACAATTTTTATAGCTGTTCGTACACTACCAAGCTACGAAAGTCAAATAACCTTCAAGTAGGTAATTTATAATTTTTTAGAAAATTAAAGAATGAAAATAGCGTTGGAGCGATGTTAAGTCGATGGACCTAAGTGTGTGTTGTTTTAGCCACAATATAAGGAGCATGGGTCTCACGTGACGACAGTCGATTTTGACTGACAATCAGTGGCCCATCATGGGTCCGAAAGCTGATGTCGTTTCGAAGGTTAAGAATTTTACAGTTTTTTTACAATGTGGCGGTTTCGCATGGGACTCGACTGGTTAAAAAAAAATCAATTTTTTCCGACATGAGCCGCATTCAGAATTCTATTAGCATTTCAGTGTCCTTTGATCAAAATTGACCTGATAAACGGTACAAGATGAGTCGAACCCAAATCGTTTGATCATTTTAAAAGATGAAGAAAGCCATGACATAAATGCTGGTATAGAAAAAATAGTTAAGACTCATAATACAAATTAAAACAAAAAAATATAAGTATATTTTAAAGTATTAACTAAATAAATAATAATTTACTAAATCCGAGCCTTCAAAAAAATGAAGCCTCAATATTAGTAAACGAGAACCGAACTATTCAAACCGGATAGCTGCTTTAATATTTGTTATTCATAAAAACGAGGTTTAAAAAGTTGTCAACAACAATGAAGAGGCAATTCGTGCGTGATCGATCCAAAGAAGGGAAGAACGCATTGCGTCTTGCATCCAGTAACTTTGTGACTCGATTCCAGCCTGATGAACACTAGATTTTAATTTGAGTCCAAAACTTCTTCAAACAATAGAAACACGTAACAAGTTGATCCAGTTTCTACAGCTTTTCTCTTATTTGGCCAATTTCAGTCCATTGGATGTGACGGGATCGCTGGTTCACAAAGACGACTTGACAGATGCGGCGTTTGTGGAGGTGATAACTCAACCTGTCGTGTCGTTTCTGGTTTCTTCACTCGACCTCAGGTAAGACAACAAGGTCCTTGGCTTAACAGCGCAGCGGGGCCAGCATACGTGAGTAAATACATTAAAGGCTCTCATTATGCTCTTCTTCCTCCTCCTTCTTTATAATAAATGGACCACCCCGACAGAGAGCCATGGAAAAAATACAATTCACTTTCTCCAGTAAAGATGATACATTGATGAAGAAGATATTTTTTAAGCTTTTTAAGTGTCATGTGGATAAACTACTTTTTAGGAATATCAAGGTTTGGTTCGTAGGTTTACGCATATTTTTTTGAAGAATGAAATCTAATTCCTAGGCACACGATATTTTTTTTGAACTCAACGGCCTCTATGTATGTACTGTATTTAGGTTTTGTTTGACGCTGATACAAAATCGCTTTTGGCGCTGAATATAGCTTAGATTTGCGTCGTTACGAAAATTTGTGATAGATTTCAAATTAGGATTATATTATTCAATTTTGCTTTTCCGACGTTAGGTCATCAAGTTTGAAGAATGCAACTTAGGTTTTAAGGATTCAAAACAACTCTATTACTTTAGTATCATCAAACAGTGCGCTTCTCAACGGAAAATAGCAAATGTGAACATTTTCATAAAGTCATTTCGCCGCATTGTAACAATTCGGTAATTCAGATTTGGTTAAACTTAATATTGTGAAAATATTGCAGTGAAGAAAGTTATTCTCTGGTGAATGGTGAACTAGTAGTAGTTTGGTCAATGGCCAATTTAAATCTATTTTGAGGTGAGAGCTGAAACTAAAACAGCATTTTAAATGCCAAGCTGAAACGGTGGTTTGTTCAATTTTTAAAACGAATATTATTTAATCTTGCCTCTTGGTTAGTACCGAAGTGTACCAAAACGTGATATCCATAAAACGTAAAAATGTAATATTTCTGAAATAAACTAAATTTTCAAGAAACATTTAGAACCGAACCTAAACTATAAGGGAAATGTGCCATTCGATCGAGCTTTTTAGGATGCTATAGCAGCATGTTGAAAGGCTATAAGCCGAACCTTGATAGTATTTAATATAATAGAATGCAGAAGGGCATATAAAAACTCTGGGATATATCAAATGAAGAATATTTATTTACATTTTTTCATGTTAATCTCCATCCCCATTGAGCTAAAGTGTGGATAAATTGATATACTGCTTGTCAAAATATACTATTTGTTTCTCTTTATATAATTTAATTTCCCTTTCATAAAATGCCACATTTATAATACGCGGATTATATGTCGAAGCCTGTATGGAAAAATTGGGTCAGGCCAATTATATACTTGCATGATTTTAATATAGCTTTGTTGTAACGAATTCTGAACAGTTTCAGGACAGAATATAATTGGATTTTATTTTTGGAAATAGTTTTAAAATATTTAATTAAGAATAGAGATTTCACTCATCTCTAGGCATAGGATTATAAATCCCATTTATGGGTTGATTCTGTGTAACCATCTGCTAATCTGAAAAAATATTCCCAATACTTGGAATTTAAAAAAAAAATTAGTCAATATGTGAAGACTTAAACACCCTGTATACAAATTGATTTACCAGAAACCCGCTACGACATACATACATTAGGTTCCAACATTTTTAGAATAACTTCGGGAAAAACAGGAGAAACCCGTTCGGTTTACAGTGGGAAAATGCCTAATGCTCTGTGTTCATATTTTTTCAGTTACCAGTGGGTTACAACATCGTTGCTCATATTCCACGCGGGGCTTGTAACTTGAACATTACTCAAATTAGGAAGTCACCAAACTATCTGGGTACGTAAGTATTCTTCTGTGTGCATTCGAGGGGACGTCTCCAAGGGCCTGTAAAATTTATGCTCCTGCCCATCATTACTTATTTAGAAGCACTTAAGGGTTTTGGCACGTTTTCCCAGGACGAAGACTCGTCCTGTGGACTCTGAGCACGTAGAACCTCCTACGGCGTCCTTTCACCATTAATTCAAATACTACACACACCTTGTCTACACTCCTCAACTTCTATTTACTCATTATGACTGGAGTTTATTCGAGTGTTAATGGACTGCAACTGCTCCAGCAGTAGTCTGTGTGTGGGGAAAGGGAAAACCCGTTGGACTGGACCCCTTTTTTGTCACACGGGCAGTCTGAGCACACAAGGGACAAGGATGTTAGTGTATGTCTTTAGTGAAATGATGCGGAATGATTCATATACATTTTATAGCACTGCGGAGAAATGACGGGACGTATATTCTGAATGGGAACTGGGCAATTAGCTGGCCTGGAGAGTACGAGGGTGCTGGAGCCAGGTTTCAGTACACGCGACAGGATGTCAAGTCACTCGAGTCCATTGAATCCGCTGGACCACTACTCGAGCCTGTGGATCTTCTGGTACGTGACACGTTTCTACTGTTTCGCAGTACTCGAGCGAGCGTAGTTAGATATATTATGCAGAATGTTGTTCCGTATTCTCAAAGCATTTTTGATGGTAAACTTTCTGAAGAAAAGGGTTTTTTTAAAAATCTTACAAAAGACCTAAACATGTAGGTATTAGTTCTAGTTAATCTGTCCTATTGAAAAGATGTTCTTCGAAGGGGAAGGGAGAAAATACTAGGAGAAAGTCCAATCTCCAATCTCTCAATTCGTCAATCCCAAAAAGCATCACGTCGCCTATTGTAGGTTGTAGCTATAACGATGACTTCAGTAAAGTTATATAAAATGGATTTGAGTGCACTTCAGAGAATATTATATTTAGGGCTTCATCGGCAGACTCAATACTCTTCTGCCCATAAAAAATTTAATTTTTCAATGCATTTTACATAAAATTCGCCGTAACTGTTTCCGCCACTTTAGATTTTAATGTCCACATATGAATTCTGTTTTCTCGGAAACAATATTTAATACATTACAAATAAGTTCTAATATCACTCCTTATTATATATCCATGTTTTAAATACACTAACCATCACTTTTAACCGTTCATTTACATATTGTTTTGGAGAAACTAACAAAATAGTGTATTGACAAACAGTGTATTTAAAACCAACATGAAAATGCAAAATTATAGTGACTACCTTCAAAGCCAACTTTTAAAATTGTTTAAGTGAATTATTTCCGGCTGGTTTAAACATAGCTGACCGGCAGTTGCCTATGCATCGATATTAAAATTATACGTATTAAAGCAACTAACTTTCCCTATTTTGCGCAAAGTAGACGTAAATTACTAAACTTGAGTAGGTACCCAAAGTATGAAATATTTGATAAAAATGAGGCTTAAAATAGAATCTACTACAATATTCGTCATTAATAGAATTCCAAGCATTTATTTTGAATGTTCAATCTCAAATAAAGTACAAGATTTAAAATTTCTCCTATTTACAGGTGCTTTCCCAGCAACCGAATCCAGGAATTCACTACGAGTACATGTTACCGATGAATGATGCCCCGATTCCATCAGTTCCACAGGACGACGAAGCTCGAAGTGGTCCAGCAGCCCTAACTTATCAACACTTGAACAGCAACGTTAACCCGCGGACTCAGTCCGCTGCGACTCACCGCCCTTCCGCATTTATTCCACTCAATGTCAACAAACATCCCAACGAACCACGAACTAGTCTCATTTCAAATACGAATCCGAGTAACAGCATTTCTTCATTTCCCAAACCGTCTCCAGCTGCAGGGGTCCAGGGTCTCTTTCCGGATGAGTCAGCGTATTCTGGGAATCTCCAGCCCACCTCAGGACACCCACACTTGCATGGACATCATGGAAGGCGACGAGGTCATGCACAGACCGGCAATAGGCTCAACGGAGCTAATGGAAATAACCCAGAGAAAAAGTTTTATTGGAAAGTGACGGGGTACACTAATTGCACGGAACTATGCGGCGGAGGTAGGGTTTCAATTCAATCAGAGACATATTGGGTGGCCATTCAATTCAAACAATCTTCATAATCCATTTTCACATTTAATTTATTGTAATTCCAGGGACACAAAAGTCTCTGGTTCGTTGTATTCGAGAATCGAACAGCGCACCAGTTGCGGATCGCAGGTGTAATCCAGATGAGAAGCCGTTTGTTCAAACGACTATCAGATGCAACTTGAAACCTTGCCCGGCAGAGTGCGTTGAAAATTAAGAAAATATGTTTTTTATGAAAATTGAACATTTTAATTCTGATAAAATTGTGAATATTTTTAGATGGTCATTGGGTCCTTGGTCAACCTGCTCTGAAACTTGTGACGAAGGTTTCCAGACTCGCACAGTTCACTGTCAGCAGAGAGTCTCACCCACGTTGACAATGCGTGTGGCCGAGGGTGCTTGTCTCGTTTCACAACCAGAGTCCCGAAAATCGTGCTTCTCCGTAGCTTGTCATCGCTGGGAAACTTCTGAGTTTAGTCCGGTAAGGATTTAGCTTAATTTAAATATTTTAAGTCGAGGTTATACCTATCACCTATCTTATCTTATCTTATAATGAGCTGTTGTGCCGTATAGATGTCAGGCTACCTGTCACACAACAACTTCTAACCCCTTAACCAGTGAAAAATGTCTTGGCAACATAATCCCAATTCAATTTATTCTATTTCTGGATTCCAAAGATTTAAAATGTTTATGGTTCTCGAATCCCCTACAAATAAACAAGACTCGACTGTCATAGCAGCGTAATGGGTTATTGAAAGTAGTATTTTCAAATTGATATTCGTTGGCTGCGAAACATAACGATGATTATAAAAGAGATGCATATTGCATAACACTACCGTATTGAAACTCGATTGCGCGTTCGAAAATTTAAACCACAGGTGCAGTACAGATCAGTGATAATTATCACTGACATATGGGTCAGCTAGTTTCAATATATTAGCCGCATATGCCTAAGAGACATCGAGCTAATTCTCATGTTTTCTTCCAGTGCTCTGCAACATGTGGCAACGGGATTCGAAGTCGACAGACGAAATGTGTCAATTCAGCTGGAGAAACAGTCGAGGGTTCCAACTGTGAGGCGTCAAGCCGACCCGTGGAGATCTCAGCCTGTAACATGGGTCCATGTGAAGGACTGGATTGGTTTGCATCAGATTGGTCTTCAGAATGTTCTGAGAAATGCGGAGCAGGTCTTCAAAGCCGCCACATCCTCTGTGCCCAGCTCAAGCCTGGGAAGGAACCCAGGAATCGACGAAGACATTCGTCCAGCGATACGGAAACCAATTCTATTGAAGACATTGAGGATGAAGAGGAGCGGGGGGAAGGGCGGAATAAGGAAGAACTCTGTGATTCGAGCAGAAGGCCTGAGGAAGAAAGAGAATGTTTTACGGACAGAGAATGCCGACATCCGAATTGGTTCACTGGGCCATGGACAGAGGTGAGGCTAGGTTATACGAAGTCAATCTTGATCTCGGCTTATAACTGTTCAAGAATTTTAAATAAGCTTGCTGCAATATAATATATAATGTGCTCAAGTGAAAGACAGCTCAATTGCGTCTATGCATTTTGCACAGATCTATGATGCAAGTCAATGATGATTTCGGAAATTAATAAGCAGAATCATATACTTTGGTGATTCACTGTAGATTTTTCGGTCGAATACAGGATTAAGAAACACGCGGCAACCGCACATAATAAGCACCCATGGAAACCACTGCCGCGCTTTCGGCAAACCTAACTTAACCTAAAGCAACAGGTGGTTACCCTGAACGAGTCCTTGCCGTGATTACCGTGAAACTTTTTCCATATGTGGCTATCGCGTGTTTCCTAATCCTGTATTTAACCGATTTTACATCAAGACCAGCGATTCATACTGCATGGGTATCAATAACCTTCCGGGAAGTTGTGCATATTTTAAAGCATTCTAAATTCTAATTTTGGTGCATATTTTTGGAGTGTTAGACCCAAAGACTTAAAAGATTGAGTTTTACTACGCTATCTTTATTGTACACTTTATATTACGGTATTGGCAATATGTGTATATTTAATCCGGTTGTGCAGTTGTCTTTAGCCAGTCGTTTATTGACATATCGTCGATTTACGTATCGAGATTTGTTTCAGAAGTTTGGATTAAGTACATGAATCCTCACTATGCTATGAAATACTTGTCGATTGATGTACTTTTTTTTTCTACGCAACATTGAACGAGTTACCGATTTAGAACAGTAAGCATATATTTTGTTGGAATGCGATTTGCAACTTTGACATGGGACAGACAATGCTAACGTTGAAGTAGTAGTGGAGAAAGCTTTCGTTGAATAATTAATCTTAAAGCTCCCAACAGTGAAAGGATAACCAATGAAAGATTCCGCTCCCTTATTATTTAGAGAAAGGCATTTGACGAGTTTTTAAAACAGTTGGATTGGAGCTCTATTTGAACCAGTTGGTTCCTCTTGCCATACCGATACAGTATGAAGGAACGCAGAGATTCCAACCGACCTAATACTCTGTTCACGTTTCTTTAAAAATGGCAGGGCTTATTTTATTGTCTTATCTGCAGAAAGAAGCAAAGCTTCAAACAAATGGCAAAGCAGAAGGAAACAGACAGGCAAATAATGAGCTGTCATTATACTACCACTGTCTTGTAAAATGCGTGGTCCAGTAGCAGGTTAAACCTATCCCTTTCTTTCAGGAAGCGGCATAAGAGCAGAAATGCTAGTCGCAGAATAATTCCAGGTTTTTGGTCCAGTCAGAGAAGCCAGTCTGGCACGCTGCGTTAGAGAATCCTCCATTCCCTAATATGCCCATGATGCTTCCTCAAAATGAATAATGACTTCGAGTTGAATAATTTATAGCGCTCCATGTACTGTGTAGATAACTTTCCAAGGTAGCAACCGTAGTAGTATTCATTCCGCGGAATGTGCTGTTCATCATAAAAGCATTTCCAGGTCAGTAGTGCTTCTAAGCAGCTCAGGTTATGTATCCATTATTCTAGTAACCTGTCATATGTCAGAGGGAAGTCCTGAAGAAGGTTGAATGCCAATGCTAATTTGACATAAATCCTTCTCTGTTTCTCAGTGCTCAGTGTCATGCGGAAATGGACTCAAAACCCGACAAGTTCTCTGCGTTCTGCTTTCTCGTGGAAAATTTAAGGTGGTGGGAGAGGCGGACTGTGGACGACAGGCCAAGCCTGTGTCAAAAGAAGCCTGTGACACTGGTCGAACCTGCCCTCCGCGATGGTTCACAACGGAATGGGGCGAGGTCAGTGGAATGTCAATTCGAAACAATAGCGTTAACATAATAGTTTAAACAATTGATGGTTTTGTTTTGCTATAGTGTGATGTCAGCTGCGGAGGCGGGGTACAACGTCGAAGTGTTAGTTGTCGCAATTCGAATTGGACGAGACCTTCGTCAATTTGTTTTGACAGTGCTCGACCGATAGAGCGAAGGTCATGTAATGAGCAGGGATGTGACGAGTCGACACGACCGGAACCTGTTGGATTGGTACAGGAACGCCCTCCCCTCAGGGCACCTGACAACGATTCCAGTGTGCTTGATCCCAGTTCCTGGAATGAAGATTATAAACCCAGGGACCGACGGCCCAGTCCCACCGCTCGAACGCCCCCAAGTAGTCACATTCAACCCACAACGAGTCAGAGTCTTCTCGAACCCAATGAAGAGCCTGACAGTAAGTTCAATAGCCATTATCGTTTAGCCATCAGTATCGTCAGCGCTCTTTTAAACGAAAACTGAAGACAATAGCGGTAAAATCAACGTTATGCATTGGCATGTCCAACGTGCATGACGGGGCTGAAGCTCATTATCGTTCCAAATTAGTCACAATCTTTGAAATCGTTGACAAATCCAAGATAATTGAATGTGAATCTGTCGAATCAGCTAAAGAGCAGTTGAAAATGCTGATCTTGATTAATGATTAACTAATCAATTTAATATTTAAAACCTAGTTTCAAAAACTATATGCCTAATTTTATTTCTAAATGTTAACAGTTGATCAGCCAGTGAAAGCAATTGCATTTAATTTTACCTAGATTCTACCCTAATTTAAAAATGTAATGAGCTCCGGTCCGGTCAAACTTAGCTTTTCTATGCCAACAATGCATTGAGTATAGAGTTCTAGGTATGTGGATTAGGCTGGTTTAAAAATCAGTGGCTTTTAAAAATTCCTCCTTTCACAATGCGAATTTTTTCGATTTTTATAGTATATCAACGTGCTAAACCAAAGACCAAGGTTTATAGTTAATGTTTAAAAATAGCCAACAGTCGGCTTTACTAACTGCTATTGCTCAAAATCTTCGTAGCTGAATTTGTGTAATTGTTCAACAAAAAAGTCGTATCCTCTTTTTCTTTCAATTCGTGGAATTTCGAGATGCATGTACGAGTTATCGTACATGTGCGAAGCGAACTGTAATTACCCCCCGTTTCGCTTAAAATGCCATTTTAAGAAGCATCTGTTTGTTAATACTGACTTTACTATTGTGTTTAAAACTATACACGAATATTGTGCAACTGCTACAACAAATCGCAAACAAATAATCCTGTTTTTGTTTTTGTTTCAGATACAGAATGTACAGATCAGTATAGGAATTGTGCGTTGGTGGTACAAGCCCGACTCTGTCGCTACAAGTATTATCGTTCCGTCTGTTGTACTTCCTGCAGTGAGAAAGATGGAAGCACCTAGTTCTTACGTTATTCTAAGTTTACTTTGCCAAAGTACTATTTTGTTTCTATTGTTCAGTTCATGGGTTCCTTCATAATTCCTTACACTCAGGTTTAGTCAGGTTAGGTTAGGCTAACAGTTTTGAGCAGTCATTTTGGATATCTCAAAGGCTTTGGCTAGAATAGCTTGACCAATAAGCTCTCTCAACTATTTTATTAATTCAATTAGAGAAATACAAAGGATCTTTCCTATTGTACTCAAATCTCTAAATCTTACCTTCGCCCTCTGCTGCAGCAAGTCCCATGCCCTCTACATATACGTACATAATACATCGTATAACGATTGTCAAGTTATGCTTACAACTACTGCTAGTTCAATCTAAGTGTGCTGCCTAAACATATATATGAATAATACTACAAATTGAGTTGGAATTGTTGAGTTTGTTCTTAGAATTTAGATTACATGGACCATTAATTACCTGAAATAAAGTATAGGGTTTTTGCTTCGAATTTTGTAATTTATGGTAAACATACAGTAGTACAATATGTTTTCATTTTTGACCAGTGACCGTCGCATTTCAAATATGACCAAATGTTAGCGAAGCTAATTGAACAAAGTCGTAAGTTTAACTTATTTGGATAAGTCCTTAGTTTGTAAATAGTTAGCCAAAATAAATATGGTGCGGAAGACTTAGTAGTTCACGACTATTTAAATTGAATCTCATAAGTTAAATTGTTACTCTAAATCAAATCGCTTTACATAAGTTTATTTAGAATATAGTAAGTACAATAATGAAACCCTGCAGATGATCCCAGTACAATAGTGTAGTGCAATCGATTTTCTGAAGACGCATTAAATATGAATGGTTAATAAGTTGGTTGTTTATTGTATTTATTTTATTTTTATTGTACTTTGTGCTGCCTTCCGTGGATAATGACTTTAGCTTTGGCTACTTGATTCAAAATACGAAGGTCAATCCTAAAGTTCTGTCGCGTCCTATTTGTTGCGCAACTTCTACATACAAAATCGAACTTACCCCTACTTTTGCACGTATTGACTTATGACCTCGATACGTTTTTTGCATATTCACTTGATTGCTGTTACATAAGCTAAGACGAGAATTTTAAGGTTTTTTGAAAGGTCTCAAAACTTCGTTCTTTTCAATAAACACATGGATTTTTTAGATTGTTGCTTTGCATATTTGGTACCAAATGATAGTCACTAAGAACCATGATTAGGTCATAAACTCGATGGTTGAGTTTGATGAATACAACTACATAAACATTAGACTAATAAATATTTGAAGATTGAAAGTAGGACTTGTCGAGCGCGTCTAATGCAATTTGCATGTACTTTCGACTGAGGAAGAAATTGTTCCTGCTCCTATAGCAAGACTCGATGATTACTGCAATGCATTTTTCGTCATTAGTGGACTCAATATGCTTTATAATTAGTAACTTACTCATTTCCCAAAAAATCCAGGGCTGAGCTATCCGCCTAAAGGGTTTCCGAGTCGTGAAAATGCACGTGGCGAAATTTCTCGGTAGAACTGGATTTGAATTTCCGTTAATTAAAAAGATTCAACCGCAGACAATTTTAGCCCATTTGTGTATTTCACATAGTTCCTATGAGTGTCTAAGTTCTCGTCAGTATACTTTCCCTTGATACAATTTACCCTCGGTCAGGCAACGATTATTTCTGTAAGAATTTTTGACAATTTTTGCCGTGTTTGGGTGACTTGAGCTTAATAGCATTCTTTTACATGAAACCGGCGCCAAATACTCTATGTCACGCCCTGTGCATTGGCATGACGAAACTGCTTGGACGGGACTTGGTTAGTC
>JAQFYU010000744.1:0-19008 GCA_034694905.1 Ceratophysella granulata | reverse complement strand
TATTAGCTCCTGAAACAGAAATGATTAACTTGAATTTTGAGTTTGTCTACTGGATGGATACGCGAGCGAGCGGGCCAAACAGCTCTTAGCTATTTTGCATATACTTATTTGGCGCCAAATTCTAACCAATAACAGAGTATCGAACGACTGTTAAATGTTATAGTATAATATGGTTTAAAAGAGCGTTAAATCATACTTTTCTTTCGGCAAAATCGAGTGGAGCTGAACATGGACATTCCTTGACACCACGAACCGACTTCCAGTCTAAGGCGACAGAATGCAGCTCTTCCGTCAGGGAATCTATTCCAGGTGTCACTTCTTCAACAGACTCCCGCAGATTCGGGTAGTGATGATTGGTTTCAGGGAAGTAGTATGCATTGTTCAGAATGCTCCCGTCCATATCCCCAGTCTTGATTCCAAAGTTGTTGGTCACCAATAGTGGATCGTATTCAATCTTCTTCTGAAGTTTGAGGTTCATCTGTATAGAGGAATAAATTGGACATTTAAATCGTGTTAACAAATTAGAGCCGGTACAGCATGAACAATGCCTCGACTCGATCTGGTCTCGGCTGAATTTTCATAAAATCACGAAAGTAGCATTTACTTATTAAATTAATAAATACAACCTACTTCAAATTGCTTGAATACCTTAACGTTAATTTCAAATACCTCTTCATTCTACAATTTTTATTCTAAGTGTTAAATAAAACCACGTTGTTACTCAATGGCGAAATTATGTGACAGTCTGGGTTACCTCATCGTATGAATTTCTGTCAATCTCCTTATATGAAAGGCGATTGTCCGTGGCATTCTCTTTCTTTGAATTTCCATTGACAGCAGGTGCGGATGAGTGACTTGCCACTTTGCTTTCTACAGCTTTAATTCTTTTCTGAAGAAGTCGTATATGATCCTCCAGAGAATTTATATGATCTTTGGAAGCAACCATTAAATCTGTTAGAGATTCTCGGGGATGAATCCCATTTTCCCAACGGCAATACATTTCTCTCCAGAATCTACAAAAAAAACAAGGAAGGAAACGGTGATGAAATTCGATATATCCATTGTGAGCTTTTGCATTATTAGCATTTTTCATATTAATAGTGCATAACTTAAATGCAAAGATACTGTAGTATCTGGTATTTGTTTCGTGAGGATCCAATATTCCCATTCCCATTTGACTTGACTGACACAGGCTTTTTTTTTATAAATTAGGTCCAAGGTTCATATAAAACAACACAGAACGCATACGTGTCGCAGTTTAGCATTATTCTAAATCTCAGACAAATTGTACTTCTCATGGAACCGACTGTGGAAAATGATTCATGGATAAAACGTTCATGTGATTCTATGATCTGGTTATCTAATACTTTATCAATAGATCATCCGTTTTTAATTGCTCATAGTCATAGTGCTCAGAACACTCAATAATTGTCTTCTCGACTGGAAGAGTCGACTGGGTTGAGTGCATCGCATCCAAAGAATGATGTCACCTAGACATTCTAATAATTTGAATGAAAAATATTTTTATATTGCGTCGTTAAGATGGAGAATCGCATGTATGTGTAAATTCTCACTAGTAGCTTGAGATTATGCACTAAATAGAAAATAAATCATCGATTTTCGTGGGAAATTGTCTTTATCGAATGATTACAGGCTTCAAATTACAACTGTTAAAAAAAGGAAAAATAAACTAGATGGAAGCCCATATCTTGATTTAATCAACGACTTCTATTAAGCATTTTCTGAACCGAGCGCTAACGTAAAAGTTAAAATTCCAGATTGACACAGAACAGAAATCAGTAGCTAAAATCTTTCAATGTACGACCTAACAGAACTATGTAGCAATGCGCGAATTAGCAAATCTAATCTAGAGTGCTAAGCTGATTTTGAGGCTACTATATCGGATTTTCATGAGATCATCTCAAATCTCAACACCGAGATCACCTTCAAAAAAATCGACTTGATATAGAATACCTTCTACGAGGAAGGATTCCGACAATTTAAAATTATTTTGTAAAAAAGCAAAAAGTGAATGCCGGGACCAGGACTCGAACCTGGGTTACTGCGGCCACAACGCAGGGTCCTAACCACTAGACGATCACGGCTTCTTGAAGTTGTGAGGATTTATGAACATAGTTTACCCAATTTTACTGTAAAAATTGTACTAAAGAAGTAGATCAGTCTTAAATCGTTGGCTCAACCATGACGACTCGACTTAGCTTTAGTGACATGAAGCTCATTTCATCAGGTAAGCTAGTTTGGTTTAGGCTTTATCTGAATAAGGATAAGAGATGGATGTACGCTTGGATGGGAATTTCTTTAAGATTCGACATTCGACTCGAATTCGCATTAGACGGTCGTCTGTGCATTCTGTAGCCTACTGGAAAATTTTGCATAGAAAGCTTTTGAGCATATACTGAAATTAGCGAGTTCATTCAAAAAAATTCACGCACATCGAGCTCAAAGTTGTTTTATCAATATGTGTTGACTAAAATGTTTTAAACAAATCATATCCCATTCTATACCGACCAATGCTACGGGACAACTAATGTATTGGTATTATACATAGTGATAACATAAGTTGACCCAAGCGGGAAGGTAGATATTTTGAATTTTACTTGTTGACTTTATGGAGAAATTTGAATATCTACCTTCCCGCTTGGGTCAACTTATGTTATCACTATGTATACTCATAATAATTCGTATTTTGATACAAGGATTTTTGGACTATGCCTAAATATTTAGCTGTTGAATTTAATGAACACTCTCAATATTCTGACAAATATAGATTCTGTGCCCTGCATGCGTGAATTAGTTTTACATACTTCGTTATTTCGTTAAATTCTTATCAGAAAATTATTTTTATCCAGTCGGAACGTCGGAAGTTGGAATGAATCAAAACTTGAACCGATTTAAACCAGACAGACTGAGACATTAATAAATAGAGCCAATCAATAGAAATCCAATTCATGATTCATAGTCGTTCATAGGAAATGAAACGAAATTGCAGGAGTTGGATTTCTTTAAGATTTATGACCGTGTGATTGCTCGAGTTTCGTCTTTCACATCCGCTCGGCGTCCACAGTGAACGGGTAAAGATGCTCTATGTATTTGCCTATTCATACCTAGTGTGACATTATTATTATAGTGTACAACAATAAATTCAGATTTGCTAGTCCCTGCTACGTTAAAATTGCAAGAAGGGGAGAAGAGACCAGACCAGACTGCAGTGAGTCATATTTATGGCGGCAAAAATAGTGCCATAAATGCTTAATCTGTTTATAATAAAAATCAAGGGATTCTTAATGGATTTACGTATATGTATGTAGGTACTTGATTTATGTTCTTCCTGAGTCTGTTCAATTCAGTTTGTTCCTTCTTCCAGATTTACAAGTTTCAGATAAGGAAACCAAGAATTCTGAGAATTCGATACTTGCGGCTTTTTGATAGTTTTTGTACTATTGTGCCCATATTGAACGTGTTGAATTTCTCTCCTAAACAATTGATAACTAAAGACTGGATCGCATGTACTAACAACGGCTAAATATGCACTAAACATGCAGAAAAATAGACTTTGAGCACAACATAAAATGTATATTTCGAAAAAATACTTTAAAGAAAATCCAGTCTCCCAAGTAGTAAATTCAAGGCAAAATTAAAGTTTAGTCACGACCGTTTTTGAAATTCCACGATACACCTACGAAGCACTTTGAATATCATTTGAAAAAATTCCTTCAAAATTTACAAAATATGCAGTAAAAGTGCAAAAATATAAAAACTTCAAATTAGGAAAACAAAACATGCCAAACTGTGCAAATAATGAACAATAGCTTTTGAAGCAGGTAAAAAAATACTCAGTTGAAAATTTGGTAATTGTAACCGGCCGGTTTTAACAAGTAACATTTAAATTAAAGTCTAAGCATAGATGGGTAAATAATTTGCCCCACCGCCCTACCGCCGCCCTACTGTCTTATTCCAGATTCCCAGCCAACTGCCCCGCCCTAGCCCTACCACCGCCCGCCCGACTACCATACTCTTGGTCTATACCTATACTCAGTACGGCAGCAGCACGAAGTAGGGCGCTCTACTTAGCCCTACCACTGCCCCATTGAGTACGCAAATTGCTCATCTATTATTCTTAATATCTGTGATGTCCTGGTGGGCAAATAATTTGCTCTACTGCCCTGCCGCGCTGCTCCGCGTTCTCTGCCCTACCGCCCTATCACGCTTATACTACTGCCCTATTTCAAATTTTTGGCCTACTGTTCAACCGCCCTACTCAGTAGGGCAGCAACGCAGTAGGGCGCCCTACTTTGCGCCAATGAGTCTAAGCGTTCCCCCAAAAAGAAAGCTTTTGCATAAGAATTCGTTCCGTACAGAAAACTGGTCTTTGACCCATGACTGAAGCCTAAAATAGTAATAATATCTATGTATACAATGATCACTAAAAAGTGACTTTTCAGAAAGCCCAGGGACACAAAAACAACACAGCAGTTATATATCTTTGTTGGGAGTAAAAACGTGCTGCTGAGTATAAATTAGGTATGCAGATTCAAGAACATGGACTTTCTTCTGTCGGTCAGTAATTATCTAGTAGCCGGGTTTCAACTTTCAATACAACACTCTCTGTCTCTAGGATTTCCTTTTTCATTCAATGCAAATAATTTCCAAGACCTCAGACGCAGACCCTCAGCATAAACAAGGCATTTTGAATACGTTACAAGGAATTCAAATGCCAAGATCTGAAGTTTTGGCGGAGTAAGCAGAAGAGTAGCTGGAACTCGTCGCCTGTCGTCTGTCTTCATTACTCATTTCAAGTGAACTCATCAAAATCCCAGACCCTCAACTTGCAAAAACCAAGAAGCTGGATCTTATGAACAATACAATTCATGTAAATGCTAGAATTGTACAGGGACGCCTCTTGTATCTACTACGATTTTGCACGCATTCAAATAGCCTATATCCTCGGTATAACGTGCAATACAGGAGGGGTTGAGCAGGAGCACAGAAGCGCTCCACGTACCAAGCTTCCCTGTAGTAGCCCACCTTACCAACCACCAACCACCACTTCTGCCGCTCGAACAATATTTTTAACTAGGACGAGTTTATTAGGTGGTTGGGGAAAGGGGGCCTTTGCTTTTCCACGAGCAACAAGTGGTGTTCAAATATTTCTTAGCAAATCAGGGCGCGTCAGTGTCTTCGGAGCCTGTGCTCCTGTCCCACGCAAACAAGTGACTGTTCTCCCTCAGCTAGTGACTCAACCTTGTCGCCATATTTATTTATTTACCTAACCTTACCAATATTCAAGCTTTGTTGTTGTTCTTCACTTGCTAGTTAGTACCTTGAAGAAGGATTCAAAACATGGCTTCCAGCACTGGAAATACCAGTTCCGGGTAAGTTGATTCAATGTAAACCATATTCTAGAACCATGATACTTTTTGTGTAATTTTCTTCCGATTCGATTTTAAAGTATGGGAAGGTGCACTGAGAGGATTTTAGTTTGGTGCAGGGTTGGTTAAGTCACAAGTTTAGGGACGACAGCATAGCTTAGGTTAGCTTAGATTAGAAATATGTCCTTTTCCGGGCTAATTGTTCGTTCGTCAAGTCAACCCAAGCCCCAAGCATCAGCAACTCACAGTTGGATGTGGCAAAAGAAAGTCAAAGTGAAAGTTGAAACTTGTGTCTGCCTTTTAATGTGATCTACCCGATATAAGGTCAATGCAATTCTTGGAGAGGAAGCGTAAGAAGGGGAGAAGGAGGAATTTGGCGGGAAATTTTTTAAGGCGGAGCTATGAACAATGGGAGGAGGGTAATTGAGGCAATTGGGTGGACTATTGTTAAATATGTTAGAGAGTACTAAATTGGGTTGGGTTACATTATGTAATTCTAATTGGAAGAAAGAGAGTATTAAATTGGGTTGGGTTACATTATGTAATTCTAATTGGAAGAAGTAGAACTAGAATATAAATTTGTCTTGTTTGTAGTGTGTTATATGCCAATGCTAAAACTTGTAATTGTCGACATAAGATGCGTTATGCATTGCTATTTGCTATATTAATAGATACTGTTACATATTGTTAGGGTTAGGAAGAATAGTTAAGTATGCAACTTTAACATTAGGTACAAACTAATTTAACATTAGCATAAGGCACCAAAAACAGTCATATTACGATAAAGAAATAAGCGCATCCTAACCTAACCAATCCTAAACAATAATCACAACATTTAGGACATTTTTCACTTGCGCGGTCCAGCAAGTGGTCTGCCAAAAATAGAACACATTATAGCATAATGATAACTAAGTTCATCGTTCTTGAATGTACTTGCTAACTGAGGCTAACCTAATGTATTCAGAGAGTACTTCACAGTGGTTTAGGAAACACACTGATGATGTTTGTATTGTAAACATTCAAAAGTTCAGCTGCTACGATCTACGCTACGATGCGCTTCGGTAGATTGAACTTCATTCATTGGAGAAGAATTTAAAAACGGATGTTTGCAAGTACATTGGTATGTTTCTTCGTTTATTCAGAGACATTGAGATGACAACATTTCAGAACTTGATGCAAGATGTTTCCAAAAGTACAGAATGTCCAGTTTGCATGGACATTCCAATTCCACCGATTCTGCTCTGTCTTTCTGGACACATCATATGCAGCTACTGTCGTCCACGACTTGAAACCTGTGGTTTGTGTCATATGGACTTCACTGAAATCCGAAACTACAGTATGGAGTCCGTCGTGGCACACTTTGACGTTGACTGCAGAAATGATCGTTGTGAGAAGAAAGTGAAGGCTGATGAGCTCCGTGCTCATATGGAAGTTTGCGAATACAGGTAAAGGAGAAAGTTGACATCTACGTTCGGTTGCTTTGGACGAACCGTATGTCTGTAATTGTTAATTGTGCATTCAACAGGGAGGTCAACTGTTATGATAATCGCCTCGTAGCTTGCTCTGGACGCAAGTGGCCCTTCGACGGGTACGTGGACCACTTGCGTGTAGCCCACCGATATTTTCCAATTATGCTTCAGGACAATGGACGTCCAATTAACTCGACTATGGCACTGGATCCAAGAACAGGTAACTTAACTTCATGAGCTTCTGAGTCTGAGATGCAAATTCGATATCCTCCGCTTCAACTATGTATTTCCATTTTCAGGTGTAACTTGGAAGCCTTGTATTATGATGTACAAGGAACAGGGATTCATTCTGAAGGCGTCGAGCTTTGGAAACGGAGCAATCACGCTCTGGTTGGCAGCCTTGCTCTCTGAACAGAACGCTTCCAAGTATCGCTGTGTCATTCAACTTGAACGCGGAGGGAACGAAGAAGAGGTAGACTCAGTCTTTCATTTAATTTCAGAATTTTGAAGGATTACCAAGACTTGCTTACATGATTTTTGCAGGAGGACTCGAATGTATTGATGGTAAGCACCATCACGGCTCATTCCATTCACGCCGAGGTGAAAGCAGATGGCCAAGGCGCTAGCAACGGACTTATAATTCCAGAGTTGGACACAGTGAGCATTCCAAACGATGGACTTCAATTGACTGCTGGGCGTAACTCAGAAAAGCAGTACTGGAATCTCAAGTGCTGCATGGAGGAAGTTGAGAATGAAGATGCTGGAACTGGAACAGGTGAATTTGATGTGTGACTGGTCAATCTGGTCAAATTGAGATGACCATCAATTTGACTGTTGGTATTTGCAAACCTTAGATGTGGATGAGAATGCAAGTCCACCGCTTCGTAACTGGGCCGTGGAAGTCAAGCTTGAAAAGATACGAGTGAACCCAAATGGTGCTAGACGTCTATCGGCTCAAGGACAGGGACAGGACGTGGAGAACAGAGGTGACCAGGGAAATGGGAATGGGACCCCAAGGGCTGAGGGTGGGCAGGGTGTACCCGGCCGAAGCATCTCGAGCTCATCCTTCAGTAAGGACATGTTATGCGACTGCTTCCGAAGATATTGCCCAAATATTATTTTCGTCTCGCTTGTCGGCGTTTGTGTTTCCTTCATCTACTGGTTTCTTCTTGGCGGCATAGTTTTCGACAAATGAAATCATACTCAAGCACATGACAATACTGGTTTTACAGTTAACTACCTTTTTCCCTATTTACAATTTTTCTACAATTTACAAGTGATGTTTAGGATATTTAGAGATAGTTTAGCTGGGCAATCTCCAGTCTATTTTCACTTATAGAATCTGTGTTCGTGGTGTAGCCGAAATTTTTACTGAATATGATCAATATAATTTTTTATCAATTAATTTGGTTATAATGATAGCGGCTTGTGTTCAGTCAATTCATTTTAAAATCTCCTGGACTCAATCATTAGTTAAAATATATTTTATATTTATTGATTTCATCTTCTAGTTCGACCTTTAGTTGTTTCGAGAATGTAACTCCTGAGTTGTTTAGCCAGGGGTAGCGCTTAAGTGACCTTACTGTGGACTTAAATGGCCTTGAATATCTAAAGATTTTGTTTTACGATAGTAGTACAACGATCTTTCATGTTTGGCCCTAGCTCACTTTTCAAATTATAACTACAAAATATAAAATAAAGTAAATTGAAATAGGGTGTAGCGTTTTGAAGACAAAATTATACGAATTGCTATCAACACTCTTCCTTATGACTGACATCCTAAGGTTGGTTAAAAGTGTCACCAGCGCAATTTTGCAATAGCTAAAGCCTAGATGATCTAAATGTACACTAGTTGTTAGAATACTTTATCAATGCTAATTTGGGTAGTTGGATTAGAGCTAAGTTTCAAAATATATATTGGGTTATGCCAACGCGACAAATCCTTCGTCAATGTTCCTAGTTCTTATGGAATTTGATTGTTCGTAAAACTCATTACTGGGTTCTATATTTTAGTATTCGTAGATGTACTTTTAGTTCTAATAGTACTTAAAAGGAGATCTGCTGTGGTTGCCATCCAGTGTATGTAGCATGCTCGTTTTTTATGTATTGGACATGCCAATATGTCAAATGAAATTACATACAGACTAGACCGCGTAGGAACACAGAAATGGGCCATTTGTACGTACACAGTAGACTCCAAATATTACTCACTATTGTAAATAAAATAAAATCAATCAATAAAACCAGACTTCTTGATGAAAAATCTAGCGAACTTCACATTTCTGATTCAATTATTAAGAGAAAATACCTGTCTGAATTCGTACAGAATTCGGGTATTTGTAATATGAAAATACATCTCGTCAAAGAAATCTGGCCCTATGTGCGTCACTCGTCAAAATTAGCTTTGTGAACGGTATGATCCATATTTTACTTCAATTTTGTAGAATTATATAGACCTATCACTTTGACTATCCGTTTTTTTCATTTAAATAATCGTCCGAGTACGATCGTCATTGGTCTTGTTATCGGTGATATTCTATCGGTGCCATTCTTCCTATTTATGCAGGTTTTGAACAGGGCATATTTCATAAAAAGCACGTTTATTTGTATAAGTACATGCATATAATCAATCACAGATAGAGAATTCACAAGAAAAAACAACACAAATTCCATTAGTACTAGGGAGGGAATAATGAAGTCGGGCTTACTTGTACGTTTGTGGAGCA
Organism: Ceratophysella granulata; assembly: GCA_034694905.1. Taxonomy (NCBI): domain Eukaryota; kingdom Metazoa; phylum Arthropoda; class Collembola; order Poduromorpha; family Hypogastruridae; genus Ceratophysella; species Ceratophysella granulata. Next base: position 9,423 of record JAQFYU010000744.1, on the reverse strand, counting down.
AGATTGGGCTGTATGAACCCAGTATTGTAGTCTGGCCTGTACAATGGGTTGAGGAATTCGTTCATATGATTCGCAATGTATCCCCACAACGAGTAAGTTTTCTCTTCAACCCTGAAACAGCAACAGTATTTCAAGTTAAATCGAAGGCTTTCAATGAATCGTACCGTACCAGTTTGCCCCATATACATATGTTTTAACGTCTTGGTATCCTAAACCGCAACAGCGCGTCACCTACCTCAAGTCAATCCGATCCTTTTGACAGTTCCCCACAAAAGTTCCAAACTGACATGAATGAACATGATCATGAATTTCGAGAAGAAGCCTGTCATTGAACTGAAACACAAACGGGAATTGTTGGCTAAGCTGCCAAACACACTCCAACCATTGCGTGAAGACGGGTGAAATCTCCTTGGGGTCAACTTGAAGGTGACCACAACGGTCCGTGAATTTATGACCAAAGGATAGCCATTCCTTCCCAATTAGGGCCTGGAACCCATGCAGAGTTCGGTAGTAAGGATCAACTAAAATCTGAGCCAGTCCACAAACTTGAGCAGTTCGATCCCAACCATCCGAACAATGGACTAGAACTGAGGAACCCTCTTCCAGTGTCCTAGAATTTGGAGGTAAGAAATATGTTTAAATAACGATGATAATAATGAGTCACCGTTACTTTAGGTCCTTACTTGGCAATGAACGCTGCTGCATCCACAATTGCTTTAATGTGCCTCAGCCATCCGCTGCCCTCGACACCGTTCAGAAATCCAGCCATCACCGGAGTCTTTAGCTCGCACGCTGGAAATAGGACATATATTCATGCTTAAAATATAGGATTCATAGAATAAGTAGAATAGGACGGCGGCCGGCAAAACAATTTCTGCAGCAAAGACACAAACCACATTCTCGATGTACAAGTACAACATACGAGTACGGTGTCTGGTCACTTTACTACAGAAAAGAAGTAGATTTTAGATGGGAATTGAATTGAACCATTAAGATCCTGAGACACGTAGAGCGGAAGAATGGATTTGAGATTTGGAAATGTCGGTTCTTCAACCACGTTCAACCTCAAACTTATTTCTTAGAGAATTGGCTAGACTGGCTCAACTCGGTTCCACTCAGAATTCCAGACACACATTCCTCAAGATATTACGGAACCAGACTTTTCGATTATCCGCATAACGATTTAAATGCAAATGCTTCTACGCCCCTTGCAAATTCTAAAGTGCATGCTCGTATCAAGGTAAAAAATTTGCTGCTTCATACTCTTTTGTTGTCAGTTCCACCAGTTTTGTTTATACAATTCAATGTACAACAATTATTTTAACATTTCAAGAATGTACTGGTCTACTAGAAAAAAACACTGTAGTTGTTACGCTAAAAGGTTTTCGGCTTCGATCAGCTTTTATAAATCGCAGATACTGTAAATTCCTAAGCATGAAAACATCTGGACTGGACTTACTCTCGAGAAGCCGAGCCAAGCTCGACCTCATCACATGGATATTGTCGATTCCTGCAAAATGAAAGCTTGTGTTTTCGTAGTTTGCTTCACTCTCGTAGCCTTTTCCGGCTGCACGGTTCGCCATGGCATTTATACGAGGCCGAGTGTCAACAACGACTAATTGGGCAGTGTTAGGATTGGCCTTTTGTATACAAACAATGAGATTTTCATCTTCGACGCATCTGGCACTGAATCCGGAGAGTGGCTGGCTACACCTGCATAGAGCAGCCTTCGAATGGACAAAATTACAAATTGTTGTCAGTGGTTGAAAACTTTTGTTAAAAGAATTAAGTTGTGACTTCTTGAGTAAAGAAATAAGGCATCACTTGCCACATACCTTGGTACTATGAAGGTAGGTCATCACAGGGAGCCTTCCACGACTTCGGAATTTAGATGAACCTAACAATACAGACGTAGGTGCAGAGGCTGGCACGTAGAGGTAACGCGGGTATGTATCACATAACTGGAAATAGAAGTTCAGAGAATTAAATTAGGCGCTTAAAACCAGTAAATAAATTATACACAGGCGTTCATGCAGCTTGTTGAAGAAATGTGTAGCTGCACCATGAACAAGATCTATGACACCTGCACTTACCTTATTTTGTAATTAAGTACTCTGATTCACTTTGCGATGTTCACAATGACACATACTTAGTATATTTTTCTTATAATATTCCAAGTCACTTACTTCGTAATCTTTATTTAGAGACGTCATGGACCAGCATTCATTGGGAACGCCCATTCGAACATACTCAGCCTGAATATCGAAGAGAGACCAACCCGTCTCACGTGGCAAGTCTTCCGAGCCCGTGTTGTACCGAAAACTATACAAATCTTCAATATTTGCTGCAAAAAGAGATTCCAAAGTATATAGTATACACAAACAGTATCAACGTATTCCACTATAAGAACTGTGACTGTCCTGCTCATACCAGGCTGACACATTTGTGTCAAGGAAGTGTACAGATCATGTGCCTCCCGCTCCTTGGGTATAATGAATGTCATTGAGAGGAATGTTTTCGTCCGAACTTGAAGAGGCGAGCCTGTTGGTGTCAGTGCTAACTTGGTCACGCATGAGATTAGTGAATGCAGAATCTGCAAAAATTAGGGTTAATAAAATATAAGGATTCAACATTCAGTCAATATCATTGTATGTATTTACTATAAGGCTCTAGTTGGTTTGAATTTGACGTTACTTGCCTATATCGCATATGCTACAGTAGTAGAACTATAAAAAGTGGCGAAGGTGACACACTCGCTGAGGTCAATCACAAATCATAGCTTCGTAGTGGCAGAAGGCTCACTGATATCAACACTGATCGGAAACCAAACAATTTAAAAAAGGAATTCAAGAATGAAATGATATTGAAGATGAACAAGCGATTGACCTCATCGGGCTAGTCAACCGTCTGCCCGACAAAACAAATCATTGCTTGTCGTGAACATCAAACCAAAAAACGAGACTAACTTAAAATTAAATTACAATACTTTGTAACACAACTTACCCACTTCTCTCGTTTATTGTCATGATCAACATAGATGAGGTGAGTTGCAGTCAAGTACAGAGCTCCCACGGCGTTCCGACGTGAGCTGAATCTTTCGACTAAGCCCACATTGTCCACCTGAAAAAAGTAATTAGAAATTCTAAGGTCAGATTAGTACATTAGCTTAACAACATCGTCAAAATCTATATCGTTGAACAATAGCAAAAAAAAAACTATATTTGCCTTCATCTGATATGGAATGTCATGAAATAGTTTATGATGACTGTCGTGTCCATCCAAGGAAAAGAGTTCCTTGAGAAAGTAGTACACTTCCTCCGCAGCATGCATTTTTTGGTTCAATGAAGAAATGCACCAAAATGCAGTAAAAACGTCAGGCTCAATTAAGAGCAATTTATTCTATCTAGTTAGCAGATCAGGAGTAAGTCTGTGATCTGTGATCCAATGCTTGGACTGTTTTTGAACTGTCAGAAATTTGGAGAGACGAAGAAAGTTAGAGAAAGGCGTGGGCGAGAGAGAAGACTGAAGAGAAAAGGGTCAAGGGAAAAACAATGGGTCTGAGAGTGTGACTCATTCGTAAGGCTCGGGTTCTCTTGGGTAGCAAAAAGACGAAACTTGATCAAGACGGCAAAAAAAAAACTATCGACCCGACTCTAAACCTCTTTTCTACATCCGCAGAGACTTTCATTCGCACTGCGGGATAGCCCAATGTGGATTTGGATTACAGAGCATAGATGCGGGAAAGTGTGTAAGCGCCGTTTCAAAAGATTTTGAGCTCTTCCACAAGTATTCTCATTTTCTTCAATTCTACTCTACATACTACCAACGCCAATTGAGCCTATATTCGGAGTTTGACATTTAAAAGGTGTAAAATAAAATTGTAAATCAGAAAAATACAAAATAAATTACTGTAGACGAACTCTTCCTGCCCGGCTCGCTCGCGCTTAGCACCTTCAGAAGAAAAACAAGCCTTCAATCTTCAAACTAAAGAAAAATGAAAAAAATGAACACACAAAGTACTCAGATATTAGAAACTGGGATCTAAAAATAAAATCTGCATCAATGTGGATTGGAAATTGAGCGTAGTTCTGATTTTTTTAAAATTGGGAATTGGGAGCCCTCTTAGTGGATTAGTTTCGAGCAATAATATATTGCGCTTATGGTGATCTAGGTTATCCGATCCTCCCAAAAGGTAGCGGTGATTTACTTTAATAAAAATACGTACTTATGTGATACCATTTTGATTGAAATACAAAACCCAAGAAGCAAAAAGCATGAAAAACTACATAACGTGGCCCATAGTAAGGATAACTACGAAAAGTGGCATCAATCACGGTTCCCCTTGTTTGTATACGAGAACTAGCAAACTCTTCAGATCCGAAGTGAATTCTCAAAAATGTAAGAATTGGGTTGTAAGCTTGTAATACTGGCATACGTTACTCTGTTACTAAACTAGTTAAAATTAGTGCCCGGCATTCCAGTGGAACCATTTTAGCTACATTTATGCGTCATCGAGATCATACACACACAGTGTTTGGAACAACCCTTCTTCAGCTGGAAGGAGAGCAAGAAGCAAATGCTCTGCGTTCTTCGTGTTCACGGAGCATGGAAAACTGAAGCTGTAAAGTTTTTTGAGGAAAGAAGAGGGATATATCCGCTAAGTTCTCCGCTTTCACCGGAAACTTTCTCCGGTTCTCAAAAAAGTTATTTCTCGACGTGTTGTGTTAGACAGGAGAAAAACACAAACAGGGACTCGGGTTTACTTCGGACGACACGTCGCGTCCTTTCACTAATTTGTTATTTTTGGACTTTTATCCGTCTATCCACTATCACGCTTTCTCTCGAGAGATTCATAACTTTTGCTCTTAATGGGAAATGGGCCTGACGCAGAATATGATATGGTTTCACCGATTTTCACACATCACTGTTTCACTTCAAACGTTTCACAGATACTTTTACAGAGAAACTTGAGCACATGAAGCCCATTAATACCTAGGACTAGGGATTGGGATTCCTTTGTCAACGAGGCAAGTTGCAGGATGCAATATTTAGACTCGTAAATCCAGATTTTTCTTATTATGGACTTGTGCACGATTTCAAATTATTTTCCACATTTGAGCGGAAATACAGCGAACAGCAAGGAAATGTTTTTTCTAATAAACAAGCGTAAACGGCGATATTTATCAGGCGGCTGTTAAACGTACGTATACGAGCATACAGGGATGAACTGTAAATAAGCTCAAATTGACAATGAACAGAGTGTGAGGTGAATTGAATTAATTGTTATTGGTAAATCTATGTAATTATTCGAATCTGATCAGAAATGATGGAAATAGAGTGGTAACAGCAAACCTTTAAGCAAAGTCAGTTATGGAAGCTTAGATGAGTCAGGAATATTCTACAGTATATATATTGCATTTAATTAACAGCTGTTAACTACACGTAATTGTAGCTGACAATATTTTTAATATTAAAACGCATAAGTTGAGTTTACAAATCGAGAAAGCTCTTATTGCAAATGTATTTTGTACAATGTCTTACTTAGTCAACACTCGAGACCATTAAGTCGGTATTATCTATTATTAAAAACTTGCTTCATCGAGCAAACCTAGTTCATCATTCAAGTTATCGGATTTCCAGCAAAAAAATGCAATGCATAAATTATTTTTATTTTTTATTCGATAGCTTGCTTGGCTTAGCCTTATTAAGCTTTTATAAAAACCAATCAATTACATAACATTTGACGATTACATTGGATAGCTAGCCAGGTAGTATTCTTAACAATTTGCAGTTACCATCAATGATTGTCGCTGTCTTTCAAGTACTTAACTCGATTCCAGTCAAAACTCTATTAATTTTTTACACAGGATAAAAAACTTTCGGTTTTAAAAATCTTGATTTGACCAGAAACAGGGAGCGAGCATGGCCACCATTTCAGTTTGAAATTTTGTATCCAGCTAGTTACTTGCCCGAAGGTATTATATAACTTTTCGCGACACGACAAAGTTCAAAGTGGACTATATCGCCCCTCTATATAAATTAAACGATCTAAAATTAAGGCAATACATATATTTTTCGTGTATCTTGTTATCAAGACATTCTACTCATAAATGTTTACCTTCAATCTGTGACCATACTAAATACTGTGTACTGAGCACGAACATTTTCCATACAAATCAATTTATTCAGCCTGTTGTAGCCGAAATCCGAATTCGCCGACGAATTCATGCGTCCTATTTTTATTTACGATATTGTAAATTGTAAACCCTATCAAGAGGTATGCGTAATTTGAGAACACAATACGAAGATAGAGGAGAGACAACACTCATTGCTAATTACACCAAGATGTCAACGTGGTGTAGTATGTAGATCTTCAGTCATCAGTCATCAGTGTTCTAAACTGTGCATGATATGAAGGCATGTCACATGTAGCGTGTCATAATGTCATTAATATTTCTCTATTTCTAGAATAAAAATTCATAGGAAGAATTGAGTGACGTACCTTGGGAGTCCTGATATTTTCCATAATTGTAAAAGCTGAGATTTAATTGCAGGAACGATACCAAATCACAAACACCATCACTTTTGTTGTTTCAACAATATTGGTCTCTCTTCTAATAAAGTTATGAAGCCAGCTCAACTCAAATCTGTCTATGTAGTGGGAGGTCTGATTTCTTAATGTGTTCAAAACTTCCCGCGATCTTTCACTTCTGACGAAAGACTCGTCTCAATTCCAAATTCCAACTGCATTCCAAATAAAGAGCAACAAGCAGTAGTAGTGGGACGGCCAACCACCGGACCCAATCTTATTTCTTATTAGACGTGAGAATAATGGATCGACTGACTGGAAAAAGGGTTTATTTTTACGGATTCTGTTCCAGTATGCAATGCACCAGCCGCAGCAGCTTCGTATTTTGGGCTGGTCGCCTGCCTGAAAAGTATACTAGAACAAAGGTAAATAGAGACACGGCATATGCGTGGAATTCATTCCGAGGAATAAAGTCAGTTTTACGACACTTTCAGCTTCACATATTCAGACGCCCACTTCGGAAAATGATCAAAGGATTTCCTCTTCATTACGTATAAGCAGAGGACATGGAGAAAGCTTATGGCGTTTTAGTTAAAATAACGATTTCGGACCATTATTTCAGCTAAAAGGTCTTCAACGGAGGTCATTTCGACTACTTCTAAGCATTTCAGCTTTCAGCTGAGGCCATTTCAGTTAGGATCATTTTTAGGTTTACAATAGGCCATTTCGATTTCGAGTAAAAATGTTTAATCTTCCACTGACGCTAGTTCGATTTTAACATATTCCTGTAATTTCGAAAAGTCAGCAGAACCATTTCGGCTAAAACACTTTTAGTTGAGGCCATTTCAGTCAAAAGCGCTTCAGATAAGGCCATTTTAATCTTTTTCAGCTAAAGCCAAGCCTGAATACAGGAATGAATATATTTTCAGCTGAGTTACTTTGTTATTTTGGATAAGGCTTACCATGATCGCAGCAAAAATATAAATTGGCTAACCAATGAATAGTAGAATAGTGAACGAATAATATCAGTAGAACCGATTCTAATAATCCAATTGAAAGTAAGGTACTCAGGTGTTTCGGCAGAACCTCTTTTAACCTAACAACAGAGCATTTCCTTCAAGTGAACAAATGTTAAAAATTTTGGGTAGCTAATTTATATTGCCGTCAGCCGGTTAATTTTTTGCTTGGCCGGTCAGTATTTTACTAACCATTCGAATGATTACATGCAGATTGACAATTTCGAAAAAAAAACATATTCTAATTCATAAGACCATTTTTTTTAAATTCAACGGTGGTCATTTCGAATTAAAGTCATTATTCAGCTGAGAGCACATCATTACTATAAAATCATTATGGCAGAGGCCTCTTTGGTAAAAAAGAACTTTTTGACTGAGGCCTCATTTGTTTAAAATCATTATGGCCGAGGCCAGTTGATGTAAAAATCATTTTGACGGAGGCCTGATTTGTATAAAACCACTTTGATTGAGGCTTTTTTGAAAAGCGTTCTTGGCTTAAGGTCAGTTTCCTATCAAATCGTTATAACTGAGGCCTGTTTGAAAGTCATTATAAATCGACTAAAAGGCTTTTTCGTATAAAATCATAATGCTTAAGGTGTTATGATTCACCTAGATGCAAAATTATTTTGCCAGAGGACGGATTTGTTTAAAACCATTATGTTGAAAATCGTTATACCGGAGCCGATGTTTTAAAACACGCATTGAAGCATGTACTTATTATAAAATTCTGACTTTATTCTTGGAAAGTTCGAATTCACTGGACTTGGAAAATGCAAATGACTATAATTTAAATGCATTGTGATACATTCGATTGGAAATAATCATGGTGAAAGGCTATTAGGTTTATTGTTTAAAATGCTATAAACCTAAGCCGAAAAACAAATGGAAATTGGAACTTGTGCTTGGAATTGGACTTTACGAAGAATGTTGACTACTAAAGAAACGGGAATGAAGCCGACGAAATGAAAACCACAGAGGAAGATAAATCCAACTTCGTTTGAAATTTTCTTGCGTGGGATTTGATTTAAGAACTTTCTCCTCCTACAGAACAGATCATTATTACTAAAAGTCGGTATTTCTTAAGAACTAATAAGTTTGTTCTAATTCAGAGTGCATGAATACGACTCCTATCTTTCAATCAATTTTAATTAAAGATGACAAAGGCAAACACTCGATCTAAAAATTGAGAAAAATTCAACAGTGGCCAATATAGTGAAAGTGACAATCAAAGTTTAACATAAACGAATGTGGATCTTCAGTTGAGCATCTTTACCAAAATCGCTTAATATTGAATTACTATGACTCCTGATTAACTTCTACTAAAATAAAGAAGTAGTCTTGAATAAATGGAACTCGTTCCCTACCCATCCGTGTGATCCGTGATCCAATTGTCCTGTTTTAGGAAGAACTTATTGCGGAACGCTCCTCTATGCCTTTGCTCTGTTTGTATTTTTCTAGAACAGAGAAGAGAAAGCTCAAGTTGTGTTTTATGAACTTGTGCTTCTCGGTGGAACAGAAGCACTAATGAGTCTCATTCCAGTTATGTCTCTGCATTTTGTTCCTCAATTTTCGGTTCAGCTAACTCAGTTCTTCTGACCTGACTTCTGTCGAGATGGAGATGGAGGTGAGAGGCTTATGAATTTCTACTAGCAACCCGTGACACAATGCCACGAGTATAATATTTAAACACACAAAATCAACATCCCGAAACTACGATAAATTTTATTCGCATATGAAAATTTTCCTCTTCAAACGGCGTTGCTGTTTATGCCGGTTACTTATCTGGAGAGACACTCGTTCGAATACTGGAAGCAACCTTGAAACCATAGAAACCTCTGCGAAAAGCATTGGTATGCCAGGAATTTGAAGGTATAAGTT
>JAQFYU010000743.1:0-19011 GCA_034694905.1 Ceratophysella granulata | reverse complement strand
GAATGGAAGAAAACGATTGTTTAGACTATTTTTCTCAGCCTTCACCACCTGTAAATTAAAGGCACCAACATTTACAGTAGGAAATTGAGTTCCAATCTGTTACGCACCGTATATATACATATATGACACTGAAGGTGCACAAATATGAAACACCGGAAGATGTCATGTCATGTCATGTCATTATTGGAATGACCCTCGCGAAAAGACAGTCAAACAAACTGAACTGGGAAACTAACCCGAATTGGAACGCCAATATCAGGCCATTTGAGATCAGGTGAAGGTGGCTGAGGCGAGTTCCAGACAACAAGCACTTTGTTCAGATAGGGAAGAGAGAACAAACGCTGGAGCGAGGTCATGAGAACTGACTCCCGTTCATACGTGAGCATCACGACGGTGAACTGTTCTTTGGCTGAATTTCCACCAAGAGCCTCGCTAAATTCCTTCCCTGACCCACCACCTCCTGACCCAATAGGTCGAAATCCAATTGAGGAACCTTGGAATTTGGCTTCTGAAGGCAGAATTAGTTCCCAAGGTGTGAACGGATAAAGTCGGAACGGGGTGAAGTGTGTGTTCCAAAGGTCATATTTCTGAATGGACGTTGTTGTGTAATTACGAGTGAAGGCGGGTGAAGGGTATGAAGGCTCCATTGGACCTAAATTCTCTTCGTCCTCTGGGTCGATGGTAAATGACTCGAGTTTCAACGGCTGTAAACAGAGAATGAATGATTCAATTTTATGATGTCAAACGTCAGCGAAATTCACCGAAGTCCCAATTAGGAGACTCTGTTTTATCTGTAGTTTTTGACACTTGCCGTGAACGACTCATTGAACAGACTCTTCCAGTGAACTTCTTTGTACGGAAGAGGAGGAAGTCCAATTCGTGTCCGAAAGACGCCCAGCACTGTTTCGACTACATTTTCTACAGATCCCAAATACTTTTCAAACACGAGTCTCCCGTTCTTCCTCAAGCCAAGCACATCCGAGTCCGTGAGGGACTTCAGGAAGTAGTGAATCTCGGTCACACGAGCCACTGGGAGACTCACAACCACTCGAGACCAATCAATCACTTCCTCGTACGGGAGCGAGAACCTGGTGCCCAGGATAACCTGGATATAAATCATAGTATTAGCAATGATTGGAGTACAACTGGTTCATCAGAAAGTAAAATCAGTAAGAATATTACAGGAATAGCTCCGAATTTCAAGCTCTCATAGAGTCTTAGCTGAAGATCCTGAGTGGACAGAAGATCCGTTTCACCAGGCGGAAGCAGAATGAGTGAAAAGGAAGAGTCGAGCAGAAGTCTGGTTCTGAGCAAATCATTTGAACACAAGCTGGAAAGCTTCTTGTTTGTGTAAGACTCCATATTCTTGGCACTTCGTTCGAGCTCAGCCGATATAACTTCATTTTGCATTTCTTCTTGTTTCCGACTTCGGAGAGTTGTACAGGAGAATTGAAATACGAAGGATGCCGGATCTTCTTGTTGAATTTTAAGAAGTTCTGATTGAATCCACGGCTCGGTTTCTCCACCTAAAGAGTATTTGATCATTATGCAATACCGGAAAACAATTGGACGCACGTTGTTCCAATATCTTACCCAAATATGTTGTCAAATACTTCCGCTTGGCCGGAACTACAGGTGGAAGATGTGACCAGATCTCACCAGTTGGAACTGCTTTAGCCCAATGACTCAGCACCAAGTCAAACTTCTCTCTGAACCCACTGCGAACTGCAGCTTGGTCAACCACGAGTGCTCGACCAAAGAATTTCCTGTTCGCTTGTGTGAGCTCTTGATCTGCATCTTCCGACTTGCAGTTGAGCCATATTATGTGGTTCCTCCCGTCTCCAAACCAATTGGGCAAAGTGTCCAGAGCTTGTAAAGCAGTCTGAGAACAGTTGTCCAAGAGCAGAAGAAAAATACAGGAGCGAAGGGCTCGATTCTCCTTCGTCTTATAGGCGTTGAACGAAAGGACCTGTGGTACATCAAGTTAAAAGTTTCATCGCCTTGCGAAACGAACAACGAGTAAGCTAAGGTAAAAAAGATGATTGCATAATGCTTAGCCTTAAACTACTGGCAACGATGTAGAATACAAAACAGTCTCACTTGATGTAGTATTCTCAAATCTGGACTTGTGGAATTGAGTGGATACAAGTAGAAATTGAATTGGGATGACAGAGGACACAGCGAGAAGTCGAAGCATGAGTCCATAGAACACTGGACTTGAGTTCGAACTTGATCCAAATCTCGAACAATTGGAATTGACCTCAGCGAATGAAGAGCCCTTGGTCTCCCAAGTCTCGGTGTGTTCCTTTCCATTGCTTCTTTCTCAGCAACTTGAGCCTGTAAAAAGTGAACAACAAAAGGATTAAACTCTGACATTCACATTGTTATGATACGAAATAGAATACTAAATCGGTTTTATACAATTCATTTCCCTTCGAAGCAAACTCGGATTTTTGCAATAAAAACTATATACCTGTGCCAGAGATATTTGTAGTCGGTCCAGCTCATTTCGTTTACGTCCAGTTTCCGTCTTGAACTCCTCCAGTTTCCGACTCAAAGTTGAGATTTCTGTTTGGACATTAGTACGACGACCTTCCAGGTCCCGAAGCTCGACGGATACACTTTGCTTAATTCGAAGAAGTTCTTCAATACGGAATTTGAGATCCTGACCCTGAAGTCGGTCAATGTCTGTTAACTGATGCGTAATCCAAGGGGACACTTCCTCCGTCGCATCTCGAACCTTTCCATCGGATTCGGAACCAACCTACAACGAAAATTGAGATGTAGAATTGTAGACGTTGAAGTACCAATTCATAATTGCGAGGTTGAATGAAATTAACAATTTCATAACGTACTGTATGGCTCATTAACATGTTGAAGATTGAATTGAAATACCAAACGCTGAAAAAAATTACATAATATATTACACGTCATGTGTCATTCTCATGAAGCTTACTGCCAGCTTAGCGTACTGTACAATTCAGGTTCAAAAACCAATCAAAATTTTACAGAATAAAATCAAAAGTGCCCAATTGACGGCGCTCAAATGGCTGCTGCGCCTCCGACTTGACTTGGCGCTGTAGGGTCATTGAACAATTACATACATTATGACTTACGATATATATGTATATATGATAATATTCTTATTCTATTATTTTGTAGTGTTAACCCCAGACACCAGACAGAACACAGACCCAAGAAATTTAGGTCTCTTTTCGTCCTTCTCCTCACCTGTGTCAAGTAGTAATGCGTAAGGAGTGGAATTACGAGCAGAACTACGAAGACGACAAGCACGATTTTGTAAAGGCGCATGTTGTCCCTAGTCCCCACGACCGACGGGTTAAGTTTTAGTGAACCGAAGATCGGTTAATTTTTGAGTCACAATCATGACTTGAATTTGCTACAATTATCGATAACTTGGAACTTCAGGTGTCAGCTGGTCGGTATTCGGTTGACTCAAGCCAACTGACAACTGAGATGAGTTACGGTTTCCGTCGTCAGTCGTGCCTGCTGCAGTGGAAGTTCCAGGCCAAGGTCAAAGGTACCACGATTCAAAAAGTCAACTCAAGTTTTGAGTTTTTGAGAAGGACCTCGGACTGTTTCTTTTCGCGCCAAGTGATTCCCTCGTGCGAATTCAAAATTTGAATCCAAACTCGGATAAAAAATCAAAAGGATTCTTGATTCAATTATTAGTATTTGACTGACAGTGGACGTGGGACGTGGACAGGGAACAGGCGGCGGTGACTGGCCGGAGAGTGACAGTATTTCGAGTTTTATCACAATTACTTTTGTTATAATAGTTACTGATTTTGACTGTCAGCTCCTATTGAAGTACAAAGTAGGACGGGATTCCGATTCCGACGATTCTGAAGACGGGCTTTTGGTCAACATGTCAGACTCTGATCGTGAAGATGACGAAGGTGTCATACCCGATTCATCTGCTGGCGGATGTTTGGTAAAAGGGCCCACAGCTCGTGAGAGCTCCATCGCCGGAGCTGTCGGTGGTGTTACCAGTGTGGCGATGACATATCCGATTCATAAAATTATGTTTCGACAAGTAAGATTTTTAACTTTTAACTTGTAAACTAAATACAAGAAAATGATAGTTAAATATATAGCCGGTCGACGGTCGACCTTAAAGTCACCGCAGCCATATTATATTATAAATACAGCTTTGAATTCCTTAGTTAGACTCTTGCGGAGGTTGGGCTAGGTTTAAGCTCTGAAGGCGTTTCGAAAACCTAATGTAACCAAATCTAACATCTAATTAACGTGTAACGATAAAACTCCAAAAAATGTCACATGCATGTGTGTTGTTTTGCGGTGAGTGGGGTAACTTTAATTAGGTCCGTTTAATAATGAGCTGAAGGAAGGTGCTAATTGTGCAATTTTTCATTTATTTTAGATGTTACATGGGATTAGCACTTCCAAGTCGTTTACGGAGATCAAGTATGAGGGCTTTCGGACTCTTTTTCGTGGCATGGCACCCCCACTCTACATCAAGGGAATAAACACCTCAACCATGTTTGGGTCAAATATCTTTTATAAAGATTTATTCAGGAAGGAACTTCCCAGTTTTGGTCCACAAGCCACAGCCACCGTAGCGGCGATCATGTCGGGTTGCACCGAAGCTATCCATGGGATTCCGCTCGAGAGGATTCAAACCCTCTTAATGGTAAGCAAAGTGCCATACCCTTCACATTAATCTAATGTATACCGTAGGTTTCAAAAAAAGGGAACGAGTGCCTAACAATATTCTATTCTTCCATTCTCCAGAATGAGAAATACAATACTCGAGAAGACCTCAGATCTACTTTCAAGACCATGCAGTATATTAAACGCACATATGGCGTTGCGGAAATTTACCGTGGTGGGTCTGTGATCCTCTTGCGGAACTCGATTGGTTGTGTTCTTTATTTTGGTGGCATGGAAAAAGTATCCCAGGTTGTGGAATCGGAGCATGGACTGTCCAAATACCTACGTGGATTCATTGTGTAAGTACTTTTTTCAAAGTGACAGAAAGTTGACATAAAATTATCAAGTTTACCGACGAGTCGATAGAGTCAAAGTTTTGAATTTTTGACTTTTAGGGGTGGCCTTATAGGAGGAATTTCGTCATCTTCGTACTACCCACTGAATGTGATCAAGTCTCGAATGCAGAGTGACATGGGAGGTCGTTTCCCTTCCATGCTGGAAGTCTTTAAGATCCTGCTGAAGGAACGAGGAAGTGTTGCCAAACTATATGGAGGTGTACATCTCAACTTGGTTCGAGCCTCCTTGTCTTGGGCCATCGTCACAGCTACCACAGAATACGTTCGAACCTCTCTCCTTAAAGCCAGATGTCCTCCAGACTCCTCAAGTTAGCTTCTCACTGCTCATAGCTGACTAATGAACCACCCCGGGGCGAACTAAGAATCTCACTTTAGATGTTAGAGTCAACTGAAACTCAAGTATTTTGAACAAAAAAGTATATATATTTACGTATGTATTATTGCTTGCAACTTTCGCTCAGAAATAAAATCGACAGATGAGTTATTAGACAATGTTATTGTGGGGTTAGGTTTAGTGGATTTGGCAATATTTCAACGATACAATGACCTTTCTCCGGTGTTTTTCAGAGGTCAACTGAAGGTAGCATCAATTTTGTTTTTGTTGGAAAGATGACGCTGGTGCTTGCTGGAGGCGGCGGTGGGTTACTTGTGGATGTTAGGGTCAGAAACCCACTTCATTACCAGAGGCTGCCCAGCATATCTTTGCATTGTCCGTGAATCCACTCCTCTGACATTCTTCAGCCACAACCCGTGTGCGTGGGTAGCGGCTTTTGTGCTCACCCCAGCTCGAGACTCGCCAGTCTGACAAACAAATAACGGGTGACGGGCCCTGCATCTTTTTAGAATTTTGGGTGTCAGACTTCATTCGTATTCATACTTCTGCTATATAGAAGAGTCCGGATAGGTCAGTAGAGTACATAGCAGATTTTTATCTTCCCGAGAGGCTCCGCTTGACCTCTAAATTACCTCGAACGAGGTCATCATTTTCTAGGGTTCTACCTCTTTTGTTTCATGTTTGAAGTTGGAGACATGGTTGTTAGGGTCATTTGAGGTCGGCTACAGAGTCCAGACCTTGTTTAGAAGTTCCAATGTCTGTTTCTGTGACTGTGACTCGAGAGACGACGACGACACGGAGCCGTGTTTTTGGTGATCAAGGCTCGAGCCAGCTAGGGAAGGATGGATGAGCTCCTTCGTCTAGTCAAACGGAGAATTATTAAAGTGGAATTGGAGAATATCGGCACACGGTAATTACACTTAACATTCGTAATTTAAATCACTTCCTGTTCCTAAATTTGTATTTAGTGCATGAACATTATACGTTTCAATGGGATACTATTACGGAAGCAGTCAGAGGTCAACGACCGAAAGACAAATGGCTAATTCATTACTAGTTCATAATAATATCGACTTTCTGTTCTGTAGTATAATCAGTGTCAAATATTCTATTTTGCAGGATAACACGCCAGTGTAAGATATGTATACAAGACGTGCCGCTTTACAAGTACGAATCTCATGAGGCAAGCCATCATGGACGAGCCTTCCTTAACCGTAATCATGGAATGATACAGCTTACGAATGGACATCGAAAGCGAAATCATTCTTCCGCCAATATTGCCCGGGCCCCATCTGGTACTCGTCCTAAGCCCAGTCCCTTCTCTTATCGATATCAATGCCAGTACTGCGACAAAAGTTTTATTTCACCGAGCCAATGCCGGTCACATCAAAATGCTCATACTGAGTTGAACACTGTTCAAGAAAACTCGTGCACCGTCGAAGTGAAAGACGATTTAGTGCCCAATCCTGGACTGATAGCTGAGTGTAGCAATACTAACGACCTGGAATCTCATTCGGGTCAAGTGACAAGTGGTGAAACAAAGCCTGAAACGGAAATTAAAGTATTAGATATTGATAAGTTAGAGCCGGAAGGGAACGAGTTAAAGCTAGACGACGCTAAACTCGACGTAACTTTGCTCAACAAGCCAGATGCAAGTGAAGTTCTGAAAGAACCTGGCTCTCTTCCGCCGACTGAAAAAATGGAGGCCACCCTTGTTGCCAATATTGAAGAGGGAATTGAATTCCCGAAACTAATTAGTTCGTCGCTTCTAGACGATGAAATGAGTGAATACGGATTTGGACCGCAACCGAATCATGCACAAAACGGAAACAGTATTAATAATATGGATATATACAATTCTCCTGTTATGGAACCTCCGAAACTCCAAGCGATTGGCGAAATGGTTATTCCGGATGTCAAAAAGAAGAGTGTTGGTCCTGGTCCTGGTCGTGGTCCCGGACCTCCAATTGAACGAAAGCCTTTTGTTGCCCCTCCGCTCACGAACGGCGAAAATAGCTCAATAATGTAAGTAGCTTATGTTTGATTTTTATATAATTATGGTCCCAGATTATATTTTCCATCCCAAGCTTTACTGTTGAAATTCGAATGATATATTTGTGATTTTTAGTGTTGCTGGCGACTCCCGAACCTGCCTTCACTGTTACGAAGAGATTCTCGTGTCTGACCTCTTCGTTCATATCAAGACGCACTTGATCAAAGGTCAAAAAGAGTGTGCGTTATGTAACTACCGCGCAATTGCATCCGGTGACCTGCGAGACCACATGAACAAGCACTACAATATCAAGCCCTACAAGTGTCCGATCTGTGGGAATTCATACGGTTGGCAAAGCGGGTTCAAGAAACATGTCCAGTCTCATGATAAGGAGCTCAAGAATTTTAAGTGTACAACTTGCAAGCTGCGGTTTCAGACTCAACGAGAGAGGCGGAGACATGAGTTGACACACAAGAATATAGCAGGACCAACTGATAAGAAAGCTGGACCAGGAAGATGGCCAGATTTCAATGCACAAAACTCGTTACCGCACCCAGTAAGTTACGAATTACTTAAACTTTCATAACTCTCTGTGTGTATTGCCTGTTGTGCTTTGCGTGTATAAATTTTCAGTAGGTACTTACCCAAGATGTGAGCAATCCATTTAGCGTACAATTAAATAGAACATAGTTGGAAAAAGCCAAAATTGTAGAGATCACATGAGATGTGGCAATCATAAAGTTACGTAATGTAATTCTATCCGAGTCACAGATGAACGTTGAAATATTAAGTTGTATTGTATGAATAATATCAAACAAAAATTATTACATGTGTTCTATGTATGTATTTAGACAATGCAGCAATCATACGTTCCACAGCAGCAGCCGTACGCACCTTATGGACAGGAAATAGGAACTAGTTATTCAGACTACCAACATAATTCACCCTACGACTTTGGCCAAAATGCCTACCAACCAGCCCAATACCCATCTCAACAGACTCAAGAGCAAATGAACTATGGGTCAAACCAGCAGCAAAATGAAGCACCGTGGACTATCCATAACTTCGATGCTGTACCGACCTTCACACCTGAACCCCAATCAAGTTGGAATGAGAGTTCACAAGGCCCTTCGTCTTCCGCCTCCACGCCAAGTCACGGGGACTTGGGGATGAGTGATATTGACATTGATGCGGATCCTGATGAAGCTGGGAAACCCTTCCAAGAACCTGAAGACTTGAGGTTTGATTCAGTCCAATTCCAATTTTACGTATCTGCATATAAATTTCAACTTTGACAATCTATTTTCTTCCTCAGAGAATCCGAGACCTGTAAAACGTGTGGCCTAGATATCAAGATGCCTGACCTCCCCAGCCACATCCTGACTCATCTCCTACCTGGCCAGAAGAACTGTCGACTCTGCAAGTACAAATCTCACACAGGAAAGTATCTCGGGGAACACTACAACATCCACTACAATCTCAAACCCTTCAAATGTCCCACATGCACCCGTGGATTTGCAATGCAAAGCTATTTGAAGTCCCACACGCAGCAGGTTCATGAGGCTAATCGAAAATACCAGTGTAGATTCTGTGACAAACGGTTTGTCCGTCCTTGCCATCAGAAAACTCATGAAAAGGTTCACGAGGGTCACGGAGAGTCACTACCACCGATTCAAAGGATTCGGACCCCAGCCTCCAAACCTCATCTCGATTCTTGCAATTCCGACTCGAATAATTCCAACACTCGACCTACTATTTCTTCGCTTTCCGAATCCAGTGGTTCCTCTCCGTCCAGTCATCATCACTCAAATTCACCCAATTTAGTGGCTCTGACACCTTTCGGAGCGAAGCCTGAACCGAGTTGGACTCAGCCAGCTCAATGGTCCAACAACGGACCCACATACTGGCCACCAACTGATCAGTATACTCAACCTCATCCTCAACCTCTGCCGCCCAGTGACAAGTGGAACGAGTTCACTCCACCTCAGTTTGACACTGCGACCTGGTCCCCTGCTTCCTACTATGCTCCAATTATTAAATCGGATGTGAGCTGGACAGCAACGAACAACACGAATGACCATTCATGGCAAAACCCATCTGCCCAGTTTCCTTCTCCTGCCAAACCCGCCGAACCTGTGTGGTCGTCTGACGTTCCGAACATGTACCGATCGGCCACACCGCCTCCGTCTACAAATGCCTCTGTGCAAGATCTTTGGGCGGAATTACACTACGAGGAATTGAAACTCTTTCCTGAGGCGGGTTCTACTGTTTTCACAGCGGACGGAATTCCAATGATAACGGAATTAGCGGGTTTGGACGGACCTCCGCTTCATAATTTAAGTGTACCAGAACTGACGACGATTGGTGATACGAGTCAAGTTCTCACAGCACATCTTGCCAATCCAGCCTTGTTGCACTCGGCACCAGGAGCCAATTGGAAACCGCAAGGTAGGGCGAGTGGAAAGGCCAAGACACGGGTGACGGCTGAAACACGACACCGATTGAATCAGGTCAAGGTGGGGGTTCCGGAGCCTAATCATATTAACGCTCTTCCGTCGCAGCAACCTGCTTCCAGTATCCCTGAGAATCCGGAAGAGGACAATTTCGACTATGACGAGTAAGTTCTGGCTTTGACTTGAAGGCAGTTTAGTTTTATGAACCAAATATTAAATGTTCGTCGAGTGCTGTAATTTTAATCCGAGTTAACGAGTTGGTTCAATTGAAAACATCCTCTGATAATTTCAGTGTAAATCGTCGAATCAAATGTCAAACTTGCGGTGAAGAAGTTCTGGCGACAAACCTGTTGGTCCACATTCATGCACATCTGGTCCCTGGTCAAAGAACTTGTGATCTGTGTCAACGAACATACTGCAACTACGTGACATTACGAGAACATGTCCATGTCCACTACGACCTTCGCCCTCACAAGTGTTCATACTGCCAGAAACGGTTCAATACGAAGTACTCCCTAAAGACACACGAAACATTTGAGCACGAGAAGGGCGGTGGACTTCAGTGTTCTCATTGTCAGAAAACATTTGCTATGAAATCGGATTTACATAAACATCTCCGGTCACACGGGGAAAACGGAATGGTTCTTCCCAGGGGTCAACTCAAGGCTCGTAGGCCCACGGCTGAGGAACAACTTCGGGCTGAACAGGTTGAGGATGCTCTTTCCCGAGAATGGCAAGTGAAGCTAGAGGATATTGGGAATACGTGAGTCTTTACGTTTAGTCTTCCATGCGCTCTTCTCAGCAGATATTCGGCGGAAAAATAGAAACTCGCGAATGGTATGACCAGAAAATATTGTCGAAATATAAAGAGAAGGTTTTTGATTTGAGGATCATTTTTAGCCTTCTGGTTTCTCCTTTTATGCACACAAATGGATTTAATGATGCTTCACTTATTTTCCTTTTACAACCCATTTTTTACATTACATAGCTTCTTTGGTTTTGAAAAATGCTTGAAATGTTGTCAACTCTGCTTCCTAGAAAGAATCGATATCGCTGATCGCTGAGTTTCTATTCTTTGAGCTCCACATCAACTGAGAACAGCGTATAGGCACCTGTCACTACTCGGCATAAAATTAATGTTATACCTGTACTCATGTAATGGCAATTGCAAGTTTTTCTTTCTTTCTTTTTGGCAAATGTTATTTGTTTTTGGCTTGTCAATGTCCGGCTCAATTACTTGCACATATTGATTGGGGGGCCTGAATTGCACAGAAACAGTGAAGACGGTGTCTATGACTTACTCAGCATGACCCAGTATCCAACAACACACAATTCGAACTACTTTCTCAGACTCGTCTATTCAATCCCTTGAATTTCAATTAATCTTTAACTTTCCAGAATTACGAAGAAGTGCGTTTTCTGTAAAGAGGAGGTTCTGCTTCGGGACTACTTTGAGCACAAGTACGCTCATGAGGAACCCTGCTACGTGTGTCAGAAGCCTGTTTTGCTCACCGAGATTCTCTATCATGGTCCAACTCATATTGGACCTACGATGATCTGCGAGATTTGTGGTTGGAAGGGCAAGCAGCGCTCACAGCTCTGGGAACATCTGAATGGACATAACAAGCAAAAGCCCATCCGATGTGTTTACTGTGGAGTTGGATTCGCA
Source organism: Ceratophysella granulata (assembly GCA_034694905.1). Taxonomy (NCBI): domain Eukaryota; kingdom Metazoa; phylum Arthropoda; class Collembola; order Poduromorpha; family Hypogastruridae; genus Ceratophysella; species Ceratophysella granulata. The sequence continues at coordinate 7,511 of JAQFYU010000743.1, read as the reverse complement.
TCTCGGAATTCTGTTCGGAGCCACTACCTCGCACTACACACCAAATTCCGACCACATCAATGTCGATACTGCGAGCGGTCCTTTGTTCAAATCAATACGCTCAAACAACATGAAATGACTCATTTTGATTCCACGTGTCCCATCTGCTTCCAAAAGTTTGATTTGAAGAAGGACCTTCATCTCCACATGAGGGCGGAACACAAGGAGAATCTATGCGCCAAAACCTCCGCTTGAACTTGACACAATATGGGTCTTCTGTTCGGCATGCATTTCAGTCTTTGCATTTCAAATCACAATTTTGATTTCGACTCACCAGACAGATTAATTAAGTATCTCATGTGAACTATTTAATGCTCGTTCTTCGGTCTATAAAACTATTTGATTGTAAATTATTTAATTTAGTTAGCAAAATCATAATTGTATAGATTTCATAAATTTTGGAAATAAGAATGTCTAGAAACTAAAAAGAAGTCATCACGCTATTCCAGGTTGAAACGGCTTGGATTCGCAAGTAACTTACGGTCGTGCAATCTTTTGTGGTTTAGAGAACATGGTGTAATTAGTCGGAGAGTTCAAAATCAATGACTTCGTCCTGAGTGTCCAAAATGTCATCTTCAGGATGATGGACCACCTTCTTGAGCTTCTTTCCCTTCTTTGACTTTTTCTTCTTTTTCGGAATTTCGTCCTGCTCATCTGAATCCGACTGGGTTTCGGACACAGAATTGTTCTTCTTCCGTTTCAACTTTTTCTTGGGCTCTGGAGTCGGTTCTTCGTCAGATTCATCAAACTTGGTTTTCATGTCGTCACTGGTTTCAGTGCGGTCTTTGGAGAAGAGAGGAGCTCCGAACTTGTCTTCGTCACTGTCATTTTCACTGTCACTCGCAGGGGTCGCCTTTTTGGCTCCAGGTTTGGGAATGAGTTTCTCTTCACGGGTTTGAACATGGGATTTGGCCTTGGCCTTTGCACTCTTCCGTACTCTCACTTTGAAGTAGTCTTGGGCGTAGGCGAGGAGTGGGGATTCTGGGACGGAAGACTCGATTTCTACTCGGAGAACTTGTTGAGATTTGGGATTGGTGAGTGACACTAGGCCATCATCCATGGCCTTAGTTCGTTTCTTCTTTATAAAGGCAGCTTGGGCTTCAATCTAAAATACAATTAAATACACATAATTACATTAATCTTGAGTTAATACTCCTAAGAAAGTAGATGGCTGATAGAAACTGTAGTTGTACGCGTACCTTTTCAATCAGTATTTTATATTTCCTTGAAACTTCACCGTTTTTACAATCCTTCTTGAGGAAGCTCTTCAACTGAATGAGTGTTGGGCACACAATTTCTGGAAAGGCAAGTTCAGTTCCAATAGCTTTACAAGCTCCAAGAATAGTGTCGAAAATTGCTTCTGAAATGGCCTTGAAATAACCACTTTCTGTAGAGTCCACTTTGAGACAACAATTGAGGTCTAACGGTCGCACTGAAAACTTGGCTACTGTCTTTCCGCCGAAATCAGTGAGATGCAATACCTGGAATCATAGAAAACATCAAGGAACTTAACTTAAAACAAGAGTTAGAAAGCAAAAATTGTACAAGAAAAAAGAATTATGTAAAATCACGAACTTTACCTCCATCACAAGAGGAAGAATGGGTATAAATATTTTAGTTTTGTCTTGCAAGTTGATAAGCATTCGTACAATGTGAAATCTCAAAGGTATATACTTCCGCGTAGGAATTAGTTTGATTGCTCCAAGACAAATCTGAAAGAAAATGATCGTATTTAATTAAACACCGCATATTTTATGTTTCATAAAAGCTTCGTTATACAAGGTTTTATTCTTACCTGAACAATTGGATACACGAGCAATCTCAAGCTCTCATCCCCAGCACCAATGGCTTGGGCCAACAACTCAATCCAAACATGAACGGAGTGAACAAACTGCCACGAGTAGACGATCCTCGAGGCCTCCTTCTTTCCTGTCTTCACTTGTTCCGCCGTTCCAGCCATGACAGCATTTCTCAAGTGAATTGCAAGTTGTCGAATGAAGGGAAATGCCACAGAGTACGAGAGGGCTGTGTCGAGTAGGTAAACTTCCACCAAACTGGATCGCATGAAATTGATTGCTGACCAAGTGTTGACCGATGTGAATTTACAGTTTGCGACGTATGCCATGTACATTTGCTACAGAAAAGAAAACAAATTGTTTGAAAGAACATTCTCATTTACGAGATCCGTTAAAAGCAGAGACATTCAGATATATTTTACCTTGAAAACCCGTGTCAGATAGACGTCTTTGTTATAGTTGGCAAGACGAATAATTGTTAAAAACGCTGCCACACGGCAAGAGTCCTCGCCAGTCGACCAAATATGTATGAGAGCCTTGACCAGTTTGTAACTCTTTGTCGTCATCAATGACCAGAATCCGCTCATCTTCTGACAATGTCGAAGAACAGCTGCAATTGCTTCCGGATTGCCCATTGATTTCAGGAACTGGAAAAATATACAAACATTAACATTGAAAACTTCAACATTTGTCTCAAAGACTTTCAGTGAAACGTCTCGCTTACCACAACAAGAGAATTCATATAGTTCTTAATCTTGGGCCTTAGTTTCACCCATTTCCCTTTCGATTTCTCCATAATTTCATTCGGCTTCTCATCGAATCGCTTTTCGGAGAGAGCCTGGTTGTTACTTCCACATAGATAGCGGACACAAAATCCCTTGATGTTCCGAATACAAAGTCTCATTATCGCATTAAAGTTTCCTGACCCTTCCACCTTCCATTTCAAACCCGTCGCCTGTTCTTCTTTTAGAATCGTCTCCACAGCACATTCGAAGGCTTCAATGACGTTTGAAAGCACCGAGACATCTCTGTTTATATCAAAAATACAAATTGCATATTTTTAAGCTCATAGTTGGCGTATCGATCATTAGTATTGTCGTAAGTGTATTAAAGTGTTCAAAAGGAACATGAAGCCAGAGAAAAATCAAGCCGATAGAATACTCACTTTGTAGTCGTAAGTCGACGCTCCCATTCTGCAATGACACTCAAGTTAACAATCCTTTTCTTCATAAAAGCTTCAACTATCTTCTTATGTTCACTCGACTCTCCGTCCAGTAATTCCTCTTCGGCTTCTGAATCGGAAGCAACCTATAAATTCAAGTGTACCGCAAAAATGTTAAATCTAAACCGCATTAAGCATATTGAGTGGTGACGATGTAATTATTTTATTAAATAAGTACCTCCAAGTCTTGGTTGGGTTCATGAAGTCCCTGATCCTCATCGTCAGACTCATCTACGTCATCATCATCAAAGTTGAGCAGCTCAGCATCATTGTCCTTGAGAAATGTGAAGAAGTCCGGATCCGACTCCAGTACTTTTTGAAGTGATTTCTTGTGATCCTTCAAACTGAGCTCTTCGTCTTCCTCTGGTTCAACAGGCCGTTTGGTTTCGTCTTCGAATACTAGGGCGGATTCGTCTTGTTGAGGTTCATCTCCGGACATCTCCATGTCCAGGTCCAGGGACTCCGACCCCGATGACCCACCTCCCTCTTCATCCTCTTCGTCATTCAAACTCTCGTCGTCCTCATCATCCTCCTCTCCATCATCATCATCTTCTTCATCCGCTCCATCACTCAGCGTGTCCAAAAAATCATCGAATGAAGGAATTTCTTCAGATTTGGATGATCCACTTGGTTTCGGCTTCTTCATCTTCTTGTTCATGATCGATCACGTATGACTTTCTCCGACGTTATCTCTCGTGTTAAATTAAGTGTTTTTGACCTTTTAGATATTCACTGGTGTCGGATACAGATTGAAGGATGTCGGGAGCTGTCAACTGACAGCAACAATTGATGAGACTGGAGAACTGATGACCGAGTGACAGTGACACAAGCACAATGAAGCACGAATGAAATAAACACGAGGTTTGCTGTTTCCAAATCCGAAAATCGGCAAAGCATGCGAAGCATGGTAAAGTTTCATTTTGAATTTTGACGCGTAGTTCGGAATTCCGATTAACCACTTGCCATATATTTACTGTTTTCTAAATGTGCAAATTGTATTGAATAATTAAGGCTTGTGGGTTTATTCTGAGTCTATTTCGTATTCCGATACGCACTGTCTGTCTGTGCACTACTGTTTGCATTGCACTTGGTCAACTTCAACTGTTCTGGGAACATTGAGTGCAGCTGCACCCAAATTCTGAAGGGTGGTTCCTAAAGTTTTGATTTTGCTTACTTGCCTAAATTAAATAGCAAGGTTGTTTTGTTTTTGTTGGCTAAAAACTAGTCTATACACTAGACGAGGGTTTCTCAAATCTCAACTAGGCCTACTCTGAACTTTCCAAGTGTCCTAATGAATTGGCGACGCTGAAATCCAGCCGATGAAACTAATTATCATTTATAGGAACTTATCAAAGAAGTGGAAGATTCAAATGAAAACGGAAAAAATAATGAATTATTGTTAAAATTTAAATTGTGTGTCCAATAATTATTATACATGCAGGAAATACGGACTAATATTTTTGCCCACGCATCTAAAATGTAATAAAGTAAAAACACCTGATGATAATTCTGGCATTTTTGGCAGGACGAAAGTGATGCGTATAAGCTCGTGTTATTTACACTAGGAAAGGTCGTAGGTCAAATAGCAACAAAAATCGTAACACCAATTAGTATGTGCAATTACGCAACAAGAATCGGAAAATGCTGATTTGAATGCAGCTTTCAGCTCAATTTTATATTCTTGTTAATTCTGGAATATTGTCAAATTAATTATTTTCCTTATTAGAAGTTAGGACCAAAGATATGAACTTTCAAAATAGCTTGATTGTCATAAGAATTCAATTTATTTCTCGAGAAAGATAATTAGTTAATGTACAAAAGTGAGCCAGTTATGCTTTCACTTCCTAAAAAATTCGAATATGGCAAAACTTCGTTGCTACCCTTTCCTCATTGGAATCTGAACTCGGTCATGCGACTTGCCACATTCTTTGCCTTATGCCAAAATGCTGCAATGATCAATAGTCTTATGGAGGAGAATGCGGTAAGTTGAGAGAGTATTTCCTCAGATTGAGCGTCATTTTCAAGCCAGCGACATATAGCAAAGCACAATACAATGGATTTGGATTAGGTAAAAGGCAAAAGAGATCTTCAACTGTTTTCTCTTTTCTCGTAGTCAAACTCTGAACATCGAGAAGGAATGTTCAACTCGAAATTGCTCGTGTTGTTGGATTTTCTAAAGTGTTCTGTAGTTTTAAATCCAAAATAAGTGGTTACAATCTGTTCTAAATACATAGTTCTCACACATCAAGGATTCACATTGGACAGAAATAAGAATAGGAGTACAAGATTTTTCATTTTCACTTGACTGACAGGAAAAACAAATTACACGGACAACGGAGAATTCCAATCAAAAGTGACCTTTAGTCGTGGCTGGCAAAAGCATTAACAATTAAGGTATGTATTAAGCTAACTACAATATTACACGAATCAGATCATTTGTAATTTTGAATTTGTAATAAGTATTTTGTATTTGTAAGTTTGAACATTAGATTTTAGATTCAATATTTGACATTAAACTTTCGTAATTCATTACTTAATTGATAATTGGGAAGCTGCTGCAGGTATTCAGTATTGTAGCTAGTGTTGTGTGTAGCTCGTGTAACATGATGCATGACGTTATAGTTTGGCTAGCCATTAATAATTTACTTAACTCATTCGTAATTCGTAGTGCATAGAAGGTAGTACATACATAGTATACATAGTATGTACTTAGTACTTAACTTATGACTTATGACTATATTTAACAAATCTGTTGAAAACCCGATGATGAATGATGAATGAATGAAGTTATGATTCAAAAGTTATTCATCATTAATCATTACGCAATTCGGATTCTGTGTTTCGTGTCCCGTTCAAAACACAAGATCGAAATACGCGTCAGCGTCACCCTGTTTGTAAAGCTTTTACTTATAACGCTTACCTAATATTGATTTTTGATTTGGATCTTAAAGAAATTGCTTAGTTTAGTAGATGCATATGAATATATAATTGGGGGAGGGGTAGGTGTAGTGGCAGTGCATGCGCATAACTTAGGTAACATTAAAATAACTATTGTAATCCTTATCAGTCAGTCGTGCTTATGTAGATAGCTTTCAAATATTTTATCTCCTGCTCCTGCGTATTTTTCCTTATCTAGTCAGACCAAAAGATATATGTATCTGTAATGAATGAGCTGTATCTTGTTGCATTGCAATGATTTTAGTTTTCGAGTAATTAACTACTGAGGTTTTTACGCGCAGCTGATGATGAAAATATAAATGACTACATGTGATATGCTAATTAATTTAACTGGTATTCCGTTGATGTTCTATCCTTCCAGCTCACCGTCGTCACCGCTAACAGAAGTTGTGACGTCTGTCGTAAAATACACCATAGTAGTGAATTGAACACTCCATCAGCTAATTGTTTCAAAGTGTTGGCATGCCCAAGTGTTAGTTCAATTCAAAGTTGATTTATGGATATTCTCCTAAGTCGAATGGATGGCGAAGGGACTCAGTTTCCAGGAGTGGAACGTCCATTGCCTGGAATTCATACGGCTGGTCTGGGAAATGACCTCAAGGTCTCTCAGAATCACAGACGCCATCAGAGGAATCGGAGCCTAGACTTTGTGTGAGTCATCTACTTTTGAGTTTGTTCTTTTCTTCACATTCTAATCTAATCTTGAACATTACAATAACCATTTGGAAATGATTCATCGTCTTAAATCCCACTCCAGCATCAGCTAAGCATTCTAGTCAGAACCAGACAATAAACAGAAGCTCACAACCCGAGGGTATTCAACTATTCACAGCTTTATACTAGAGTAGGTACTTGAAAAATGTAACCGACCTTTTTCAAAGAGGCACTGATGGTCCTATTTGTTTTCTGAAAGAAATGCATACAAATACACTGGCTCATAACCATAGATCGGATAGTTAGTTACGATAAAACCCCGAAATAGTTAACTATAAGTTACGATAAAAAAGCCGAAATAGTTATAAAAAACTATTTTTTTTGTGAACTTTATTCCGTTTTCTAACTATTCCTTCACATTTATTACTAATAGATACAAGAGTTCGCGCTTTGGGCCTATTTCTCTGAAACAGTGAGATGGTTGCGTATCAAAATCACAGATTTTAACTAAATTACTTCACTTTATTGGCTCAACGGAGAAAAAATCGCTGTGATTTTTTTGAAGTTGACTTCGATTTTTCCGCTGAAAAAGGCGGGGTTTGTCGAAGTTTCTAGTTTCAATGTTTCGAAATTATACCTAGCTCAAAAAATTAACACCAAACATATTGAGTTAAAATTTTCAAAAATTCAGTCCCGTCAAAGCTAAATTTTGAAAGTTTGAAAATTAAGTGCTCAAAATTTACGAATATGCCCGAGGTGATTTATATGGTGTTTTGAAAGCTGCACAAGAGCGTTATCGACCAAAATTTCCCATGACCTGTGCGAGGTTTTGGAGATATGAT
>JAQFYU010000742.1:0-19022 GCA_034694905.1 Ceratophysella granulata | reverse complement strand
GCCTAACCTACCGCAAAAATGTGCTGAATTTCGGAGTTCAACAAAAACGACCGCATGTGGTACTTTGGTTGCTCAACGAAAAGCTTTAGCCGGGCCAATGCCTCAAACAATATAAGTTTGGATTTGGATATTTATTCCTTCTTAAATATTACCTTGTAGTTTATTCAGCATAAAAGAATGCGATCTACATGGTTCCTTATCATCAATTTATGGGATGTGTATGGACTTCCCGTGAAATATAACCAGTAAGAAACATCCTGAGTTTTTATTTCCCATTTTGTGATGTTTCTCAATTCACATAGGTCAAGTATTTTTCCACTATATCCGCGATCTACATAATATTGTTTTTCAATATTTTATTGGTCCATTCTTGGATATGCAAAATGTTAAATAAAAAATAAAAATAAATTTATAGTAGGTATAACGTGGTTCCTTGCCTTTAAATTATTCTTAAAATTCTAATCACTAGATATTTGCAGGACAACAATCTTTTCCTTGTGGCCTTGTAGATCGCATTTATAATGTGTTTCAATTTAGGATTTATAAACGTATATTGTATATTCGAGCTGCAGTGTCATTTATGAAAGCAATTTAAAGGTTTTCAGCCCAATAAAGTAGCCTTTTCGTAAGATGTAGAGCGCGATTTACACTTCAAATGTCCAATCTACTCTGGTTTGACAGTCAATCAATATCACACAGCTATGGTCTTTTTGTAGATCGCATGTATATCTAAACAATTCTAATGCTATTTAAATATCAACCTGAAAAATGCGATCTAAAGCTTCATTTTGATGACAGCAGTATTTTTTGTTTTAATAACTATGTCAATATCGATATCGATATAAACCGTCACCTATAATATTTTCTTGTTTATCAGTATTCTATGTAGATCGCTTATAATTACAGTTTACAGCACATAACCTGATCTACAAATTAATTGTGTGTCAACTCAATACTAGTATATCGTATTTCTTTGTAAGTACTTAGATTTGTAAAGTTAGATACGTTAAATAAATTCTGTTCATAGCAAATGTGAAACTCCGTTCCATGTAGCTCTGTAGATCGCAAAAAAATTAGAATTTGAAATCGTAGAAAAAAATTGAACTTTGTTTATTATTGTTTCCATCTTTTTACCTTAATCAAGGATGGAATTTCAATTAAAATAATTATTAATGCCTTAAAAGTAAATAGGAATCACATATTTCTTAATTTGGTTACGCAGTAAAAAGGTTGTGGCATATTTGCAAATCCACTTTTGGGTACTTGAGAAAGTTCTGGATGAGTTGGAGAAGGTTCAAAAGTATATCTCTGAACCAGAGTAGTCACAAAAGTAAACCACGTCATTTTGGCCATCATCATCCCAATGCATAATCGCTTACCTGAAATAAATACGTAAAACCCATGTCAATAGGCTCAAGTAAAAAAATACAAACAAAAACTTGTGGAAAATTCGTAGATCAAAATAATATTATGTGTCATGTCTCATGTGTGTACATACCGGAACCAAAGGCCAACACTTTATCTTCATTAATCACATTCATATTCTGGTCCAAGAATCGTTCCGGCCGAAAGACATTAGGATCTTCCCAAACACTCGCGTCACGATGAAGTTGGGCAAGATTTATTATGGCCAGGGCTTGCTGGTAAAAACAGAATATTATTAAACCCATGCAAGTGTACACAAGGTAATGTTCGTTTCTATTGTTTTTAACACTTGCGTATTTCTGGACCTGACTACAAACAATTACTCATATCCGGTGAGTGATATGCTGCTATATGTTTATACAGTACCTGAGGGACGAAGCAATCATTCAGTTGCGTTTCATGAGCAGAGACTCGGGTGTTAATAGGGATAATTGTGTTCAGTCGTAAGATTTCCCACATCACAGCTTCAGTATATGGCATTCTATTCAAAGATAAGCAAATTTAAGTAAATATCATTTACAGAGTTCAAGGATGCATGTGATGACGTTCTGCGCCATATAAGGAAATGTACTTACGAGGTTCGGTCAAAAATACTCGGTAGTCTATTAATCTCTCCAATTACTGTGTCAATCTCAGCTCGAATTTTGGTTTGTACCTCGGGATACTTTGTCAGATACAAAATTGTAAATTCCACTGAATTGGCAGTTGTATCTGATCCTGCAATGAGTAGGTCTAAGCAGCTCTGTAGAAACTGCTCATCTAAAATATAGATTTTTAAAAAAAATTTAGGCTTGAGATGTGGTGCAAGGTTCTAACAGTTGTAAACATTGTATGTTGAAGACAGTTTTCAGAAATCATTTTAAAATAACGACTAACCTACTTCACCTCTACTATCATTTTGGTAGACACAATATAAGTAATATGAAATTGAATTTTATCGACGTAAAAAATTAATAGCTGTTGTTAAAAATCAAAAAATTAGGGGGGGAAATTAAAAAACTAAAATTCGGTTCCAAAAACAGAAATTCTAGTTAAAACAAATAAAATTCGCACGAAAATTAAAAAATACCTAAGTAAAAACTTAATAATTATATTATATTAATTATTAATTTAAAAAATTAAAACATTCTAATTGAGTTTAACAACTAAAACTCAGTTCAGAACTTGTAAAAATTTAAAAACTGTTTCGCAATCAATTTACAATTACAAAATGCTGATGGAGATATCAAATTTAAGAAATATATTTGAAAATATAACAGAAATCAATAACTTTAACATTAGAAGTGGCAATAAATTAAATACAGAATTTAAAAAAATAAAATTAAAAAAATATTAAAGCCGAAATGAAATGAATAATTAAACATTAAAAAAAATTGACCGTAACATAATGCATAGAAAATTGTCCATCTTAGAATAAAGCAAAAATTCGGGATACAAAATTGAAAAAAAATACAAAAAATACATTAAAATTCTTACAAAAGCAGAAAAACCCGCCGGAAATATAACAAATAAATGATTTAAGTATAATTTAACAATTTACCAGTATATAACGTATCCTTCTTCCCATTTTCTTCATCAATTTTTTGAAGAAAAACATCAATGAAATCTGCTGGCGCTGTACGATAAGTGCCCACGCGTCGTCGTTCAGCCATAATTTTCTGTTAATTAAACAATTCATCAACTTCAATTGTATGATAATCACATATGCGTGGTTAAAACGTTAAAAAATGCAAACCTTGAAAAACTCATGAATTTGACGAGAGCAGTAATTTAATTCTCCAAGTTCCGTGAGTCCAGGAATATATCTGAGAAAAGGAAAAGCATATCCAGGATTTGCACCCAGCTGAATTGAATTATTCGTAGTTTCCATAAGACTCAGCAAATTTTGTATTGCTGGATCATCATATTCGAATCTCGTGCTAGCCATGAATCTCCACACGATATTGAACACGGACACATTGAAATATTGATGAAGACAAATTTCATCTTGAGTCTTTTCACGAAATTGGTCAAATGCATGTGTAAAGTGTTCCAACTCTTCAGTCAAGTATGTATCAGTAACTTTGAGGTTTCCGAAACCATTTTCACATAATTTTTTGGTTACGAAACGTCGAATTTCCTTCCAATCAGGGCCGTAACTGGTCAAAACGCCTGTTTATACATTTGATACGTCAATTTTCACGTTCATATGTACAGGGTGGGTACTTCTGAAATATTCTTCAGCCTGAATTCATAGCTTCGCATATAACAAACTTAAGTTGCTTAAAGGAAGGTTTTGTATTTGTTTGTATTTCTGCACTTTTTGTTTTTTATTTAAAAAATTTAACAATTAAAATATGTTAACATATGTAGGAATAATTATAGCAATACCTACAATTTTAAACGTTTTGCATTTTTACGTATTTCTGCGTCATTTTTCTGCATTTTCCTTTTTTTAAATACGTTGACAAGCATGAATTACCATAGCAACACCGACCATTTGAAATATTTTGCATTTATTCGTATTCCTGCGTCATTTTCCTGCATTTTACTTTTTTTAAACATACGTCGTCATGTTCGATGAACCATAGCAACAGCGTCAATTTAAAAAGTTTACACAAAAATTACGATATTTTAAGCATTCATTTATTGGCCTTAAGTAAGCACAGTTGCTATGACCATTTCGCCTTGTCAACCAAATTTATTTGCGCAAATTGTTCAGCAATTACAAATGCTCTTGGATTGTTTACAATTGTTTTTAGAAAATTGACACTTTTCAATTGAACCTAAATTCGTTGGATTGAATTTTTGAAACAGGCTTCAGAATGTTTCAAAATACCTGACAATTTACTCACCCACCCTGTACAAGTAAGGTAAAAAAAAGTTAAATATTCAATTCAGAGAATAATTTACCCAAATTCTTGTTGAACGTAAATTCTTTGTACATTGGATGTGACGGGAACCTGGCACTCCATGTTTCCGAGGACATAAGGTATTTGGACGTTTCATAGTCTTCTGTAACCACTATTACGCAATAAAATAAAATAAGATGTTATATGCAAATATATATAGTTGTATATATAATATATGTAGTTGTGAGTTTATGATGCGGAAATAATATCCCGAAACCTATTATTTTAGTGTAACATCTCAAGGTTTCCAGCTGTGCCCAAACTCCCACTGATTAGGTGATTATTGCGCTAATTTATCACAGACATGCATACGTTGGCCCATCGATCACGTTCCATTCTATTCGAGTCCAGATCGTTTTTGCACGAAGATAGGTAAACTATTTGCATGAAATTAAATCGTTTATTACGCAATCCCCTTGAGATTTAGATAGGTACTTGTCCTATGTGCTAAGGCTAACGAGTGTCTCATTCTGGTCCACGATCCACGTTAATTTTTGGAATCAGTTCATGTGGGGTAGGATCGATATAAAATTTAACTACGTTAAAATGGTTTGAAATTGGAAAACTCAAGGATGAAGACAGAAGTTATTGACTACGACCACTTACAGGAGGGGATGACAAACTTTTATGCATGCAAAAACCGGTTTTGGGATCTATCATCATTTGAAATTTTCTGCGAGATACCTGGTACCTGGTTTTACGTCAATCACGGGGGAACGCATCACACACGAGAGTTTGGGTTCAGTAAACTGGTATGCTAATCCTTGGTTTTACGGGAAAACCTTACCTTTCAACCCATAAAATGACCTGGACACAAAAACATTGAATAAATTATTAATAAATGTAATCAACTAACCAAAATATTGAATTCCAGCCTGAAATCCAAGTGTTTTGCCATATTTCAGGCATAATTTATGGAATTTTTCATAATTAATATTTCCAGCTTGCAGAATCCAACCCGCTTGGATTGCACTTCCAATCAGTGGAAATCGGTTTGGACCTGGATCAAATTTATTAAAATAATATTAGCACAACATACTTTTACTGTTAAAAGGTTTAAACTTTTTAACGAACTGCCACAATAAGCACCGCTAAAATAGTCGCTAAAATTTTAATTTAAGGAAATCAATATTATTTAGCCACAAGTAAAGCTATGTATTTGCCGTTTCATAATCATTATTTTAACACAAAATTATCATTTTAGCGCTCGGTTTTAGCGTTTTCATGGTATCATTGTCTCCAATTTCTAAAATATAGCTGTTCAAATAAAATTAGCGGCTAAATTGAGTATTGAGTAAATCTTGCATTTCGCCTAATAATTCGTTTTTAGTGTCCTTTTAATTCAACTTTTATTTGAAATTATTACCGATAAAAATATTTATTTAATATTTAAGAAATTAGCGGCTAAATTAAGTATTTTTGCAAGTCACGTGATAACTCGTCCTTTTGTACAGTTTGACATTTCTTGTAATTAATCTAATTAATTAGTGGCTATACGAAGACCTTCAGCGACTCTATTAGTCGGCTAATGCATTCCACTACTTTTGTAGAATCTTTTAATGCATTTTTTTAGCGATTTGCAAAATTAAATTGTAAAATTATTATATCAAATTGCACACATATCTTTTAAGCTATTAATTAATTTCTAACTTTTAGTAAATTTTTATTTTGGTTTTGTGATTTGTAAAAAAAATGCGGATAATTAAGTGACCGTTGCATATCAAATATTTACCGCTTTAGGGCATCGGGTCTTAGGATTCAAAAATTAGAGGTGAATTTAATAACGTGCTTTATGTTCCACTTTATTTGGCAACATTTATCTGAAGTCAAAAATTTTGAATTCAAATTAAATTCATAATCATCCATGTCTTACCTGGCAAAAACTTGTATCCCTTCAAACTCTTCTCATGGCGTAGAAAAATAAACACAAGTATGAGTACCACAGCAAAAATGAGGAAAGCGTCTAAAAACATAACTTGCGAAAAAATCCAGACAAAGAAGTTATGCCAAAAACGATAAATGCCACGCCACCACGAGGCTTCTGAGTTATCTGATTAGCATCGATGCCCCAACTCGTTTGCAGTAGCTCCAAATGAGTTCTGTAGTAACGTAGGTTCTTGAAATCAAAACTTGACTTGGATCTTGGATAATTACGCCTGTAGGGCAAGGTGTATTTTTTGAGAGATTCTTACAATTTTTTATAAAACTACAATAGAAGAAATATGTGCACTTGCTCGTAACCTTTGCGTTTGACTGAAGATGTAGAAGTTGGGATCCCCGGTTTATGTACAAAGGAATCTGACGAATAATGGGAATTTGATATGTGTTACTACAAAAAAAACGGCATCTTACTGCCAAAGATGCTCCAGGTAAACAATACAGAGTAATCTCTGAACCGTGGCGACATATTCTACCAAATGTATGGACATTAGCAGTAGCACGTATCAACGATAAACAGCCTCCATGAATCCGTGACCATTTGGCCAATGATTACATCTTAATTCAGGACAGGGGCAAAGGAATTAGTGCAAAGGAAGATGATGCCCAAAATATTCCATAATTAAAATGTGAATGTTGTTGAAATACAATGCTCTGCTAATTTAGTGCGTAAACAAAGAGCGACAAGCGACGCCTAGTATAGATAGTAATGCGTAAATTACGAATTGCGACTAATTTTAGATTTGACCAGGTTAAGGTCTAATTTCAAAAATAATGCACGTGGCTAAAGATCCATTTATACGAGTAATTATAAACAGGTTTTCAGAACTTGCAGCGCCAGTGCTTTGGGAATTTTATGTAGACTAACTAGGTGGTATTCTGGATAATTTGGCGTTGTGTAATATATATTTCCATGAACCTTTCCTTTAAAGCAGATCATACTCGAAATTGAGAATTTGCTATAAGTTTGAATGGTAAAACCAGATGAATTGTTCTGGAATTTCCCTATTTCCAGAAATGGGCTGGGCCAGGCTGGACACCACAGAATTAAATCATGACTAGATTGATTGTTGCGTCTAGAGATAAAAGATCTTAATCTACAATTCGGGCATTCATCCAGAGATTTTTTTCTATTTACGGTTCATAAATTGGGGTTAAAACTACTAATTGTACTATTCCATAATTAACAAAGGCGAAGCAATTTGCATTGGAGGAACTTGGGCGTTGGCAAGTCGTAAGCATATTGTGCATTTTGGGCAGTAAAGCGGCGGCTGTAGTGTTTACACTTGGAATTAAAAGCTTTTGGGTCAAGTCTTCACAAAATTTAGAGTGTCCTCGCCACTTTAACGGCGTATCTGTCTGTATCCGTACTTACTGTTGTTAGCGATTTATTAGCACATGCAAAATAGGTTCACACAAATTTAAATGTATCTGAATTCCATGTTATTCGCTATGGTCACTAGTTCAATGCCCTCATGTCTGCAAAAAGTGAGCTTTTCTAGCTATTGAGCTATCATGCGTTCATTTATTTATAAAACCTTTTTTTTTTAAAATTTTAAATCCTGTAGATTTGTATAATGTCTTCGGCCATTGACTTGACGGCAGCTAACGTTTCTTTTCCGGAAGGTACAATGTTGCTGGCGGGGAGTAGAAGACCAAATCTAAGGGAAACGATTCGAAATAATTTATATGAAAAGATTAATAATTTCAATTTGTATTCAATAAATTACAGAATTTTAGGCAAAATTACTTTCCCGTATCACGGAGTTCAAACGCATACGAATACTTGATGCCAGCAACGCCTTTTGCCCAGTCAAAACTCGCTGAAATCAAAATACAAATTTACTATGTGGTATTAATCTTTTAAAAAATACTAAATTCCTTAGTAAATTAAATTATACATTTACTTATTGTATTAACTCTTCAAATTAGGTATTAAATTAAATTATGAAATTACGCCTTTAAAAAAAATAAAAAATAGGTTAAAAATTAAATTAAATTATTAAATCACGCACTTATAAAATTAGATTATTTAAGTATACTAGTTTAAATATTTATATTAGTAATATTAATATTACATTATAATATTACATTAAATCATCAAATTACATTCTAAATTACCTAAGTTTGAAAATTACGAATTGAATTAAATTTTAAAATCCCATATTAAATTAAATTACGGTATTAAATTTTTTTAAACGCAATTTATATAAATTTATATGTATTAAATATTGTACAAAAATTCTGGAATAAAGTAGCATAACAGAATTACCTCCCGAAGCTGGGTACAGTAGCTCAGCAGTTGAACCGATTTTGTATTCGGTTTGTGAAACGCTTTCAAGGGCCTTCGTGGCTTTCATCCCGACAGTCATCTTGAACAAGAGTCAAAAATTAACACTGATTTTTTTCTAAAATTAAAGACGCTGCTGTAGTAAATTCCAAAAATTAAAGTGAGCATAATCAAGTCACCAAGTCATCGTAATCGTTAGGCCGAACGTTCTCATGTGCCCAAGGCAAAAGCAGTAGCTGAGAATAACTATGAAATGTCAGAAACAGCTTCAACTGATCCTTGATCTTCAGAATAAAATCTTGTGCTGCAGCAACCTCGGGCTCAGAACCAGGCTAATTTATAACCATACAATTTCATTTAAAAAAATTAGATTTAAAAAAAATGCGAAATATACGCGAATACCTTGTCGCCACGATAGGTTGACGAGCATTGCTTCTTGGAACTACCTTTTCCTATAATTAGGAAATCAATTTGATATATTTTTTAAAGATTTTAAAAAATGTAATTAGTTAAAATCTGCAAAATCTGAAATCTTGACCTCCCCATTGGTAGTTCCAATTTCGGCTAGGATCAGCACCCTTGCAAAATCCGTACAGATTTCCAATTCCCTCTCGGCGAGTTGATGGCGATCTTGTTTTTCTCCACATTCGATCCTTTATATGTAAATTACAAAAAGAACTGACTTTACATAAAAATTAGAATTCGAATTACACCCTCCTAAAATTTTGAGATGGTGAACAAGCAAGTTTTTGCACTCCTTACTTTTGACATGGAGAAAGCGTAACCATCTGAGTATTTTGAATGAGATATTAAAATCCATTATTATTATTAGGTACAAAATAATTTATATATTAAATTAATCGATAGGATACCTGGATTCATGAGTGGAACAATGTAGTAGTCCAAAGAGCCCACGAATCTCTGAACACCTTTTCGTTTAGCCTTACGAATTAACTCATTCGCAATGTACGTCACTGTAGCTGAAAAAATATTAATTTAAATTATAGCTTATAGCCGACCTCAAAATCATGGAACAAAGTTTATGTGTTGAATTTTGATAAGTACCAGGAGATATCCATTCTGCAGCATGGGTTCCTAAAAAATAAGCAAGCGGCGTAATTAAAAAATTAATTTCTTAAATCGTTTTAAAATTTGTGTACCTCCGTCGAGCCAGACAGAGCTTCGAGTTGACGAAGCTCCAGCCGTAGAAATTTTCATAACTTTCATTGGTCTGCCTTCAGATGATGTTCCAAATGTAATTACGCTTACCTGAGCAGGATACTTTTCAGCCATAGAGTCCATCCACGAGTAGATCTGCAATATTTTAAAAATTGTATCGTTATTCCAGCAAAAAAAATTAAAATTATCGCTGATTTTCATCTTACAGTTTCAACGCTGTGATACGCAAACCAGTTCATGCCTCCAGTTCCATTCCGAACATAATTTGCATTTTCAAAATCTATAGATCTGGTATAATAAACCCGAATTTTGCAGTAACATACTGTCACCATGAATTTAAATTATTGACTTACTTTTGAAGATCACTATAAATAATCTCATAAGGGAGTCCAAGTATCCGTAGCAGGGATTTGAGCGATTTCGTCAGATGCGGCGGAACCATAATATCCGTTGGCGCTATCTTGCTAGGTGGATTCCAGAAATCATATTCCTCGGATAAAAACAGATTTGTAATTGATTCAAGTGTTGAAGACGTGCTGATATTGAGTCGTAGCACTTGGTAGCCTTTGTAACTCTTGACCACGTCTTTTCCTCGAACATTGGCGAGGATACAAGCCAACGTTGAGTATAAACTGCATGGATAGAGCGGACTATTCGTTCCAGCAAGTTCAGCCATTGTGTTTTCGCTAAACTTCAAAAATTTGCTGAAGCTTCTAATAATTCCATCTCCGTTTTTAACCCGGAGTTGTATTATTAGACATTCAATTTGACAATAATTGAACAGCTGTTCTTGCTGCTATAATTAATTAATTAAAATATTTAATCCTGCAGGTGCACCTAATTTAGCATTCAGGAGTTCGTTCGCTTAACCTTGTAGCTTGACATTGACAGTATCCTTGGTTGATATTAATATGCATTTTATATGAATATTTAACGTGTTTGAATAATTATTTTATTTCCAAACCAAATGAAGTTTCTAAAAAAATGCCTTCGTTTTAAATAAACCAACAAATTCTGAAATCAAAAAGCGCAGTTCTTTTTAATTTAATAGGTGCGTTTTGGTTAAATGCAGTTTATTCCAACACAATAAACACTTGAATTTATTTTATTTCTTAATTTATTTAATTAATTGATGTAATTAATTAATTGGTTTATTTTATTAATTTATTTCAAAAAGCTGATTTGGACCCACTGCTTCGTCTTCGATTTCGTTTCCGACACGATAAATCTTCATCATATCTTCTGCCATTGACTGCACAGCGGCGAAGGTTTCCTTTCCAGATGGGATAATGTTGCTTGGCGGTAGAATGAATCCAAATCTTTAAGTAAAAACAGTTTCAAACGTTGTGCAATTTATAAATCTAAAATATGTACGTATATGGTGTAGATATGTTATAGAAATGTACTTTCCGGTATCCCGGAGTTCAAATGCGTATGAATATTTCACACCGGCGACGCCCTTTGCCCAATCAAAGCTTCCTACAATAATTTGAAATCAAAATTCATGTCAGGCGACTATTAAAATTAAAATGGTGAAAATTTTGAGTCCTTACCGCCAGATGCAGCATATAGCATTTCAGCAGTTGCCCCAGCCTTGTATTTGGTTCCGTACACGTTTTCAAGGGCAGTGAGAGCCTTTGTACCGACGGCCATCTTGGATCGAAAAATTCATTTGAAAATGGTTGCTTGCAAATGTTGCAATACTTTATTCAGACTAATTCCCTGATGTTTGACATACCAATTCTTCGTAATCATCACTTCGAATGGCATCATAGCCCCACGGTAGAAGCAGTAGCTGAAAATATTTAAATTCAAGGTTCGTTCCAGAAAACCTGACTTTATTTCAGCTGAAAGCTATAAGTTTTAATTAAACACCTGAGAGTAACTGTGGAATGTCAGGAAAAGCTTAAGTTGATCCTTGATCGTTAGAATATAGTCTTGAGCAGATGCTACTTCCGGTTCAGATCCGGCCTAAAGTTAAATCGAGATAAAAATATGTGATTTTTCCATATTCTAATGGACAAAATGTTTCAGTGCAAATGAATTGTGCAAATACCCTGTCACCCCGGAAAATAGGAGAACATTGATTGCTGGAAGTGCCTTTTCCTGTTTGAATTTTTTTAATGATTGAAATTAAAACCTTTTGTTTAATTGAGTACAAAAATGTTGAAAACTTCCTCTTGTTTACCTCCCCACTGATGATTCCAGTTCCTGTTAACAAAATAAATTGTTACAGACAAGCACGTAATTTTAATTTCATCTAATTAGCTTGTGTTAATTACCTGTTGGGATCAGCTCCCTTGCACCACCCAAACAAATTCCCAAATACACCTCGTTTCGGCTGAGATCTTGTTTTTCTCCACATTCGGTCCTGCAAGAAGAAAATTCCAGATCTTTAATTTATAATTTCTTAACTGTAAAAACTAAAGCACAAAAAAGTAACTCACGTTGGACATAGTGAACGCATAGCCATCTGAATTCAAAAAATTAGAACATCAAAATTAGTACAGAATTAACCATTTCTATAATGCATGTCAATAATTGCATACCAGGATTCATAAGCGGAGCAATGTAATAGTCGAAGTTATTTACAAATCGGTGAACTCGTCGTCTCGTGGCTTGAAGAATAAGTTCGTTGGCCATGTATGTTACAGTCGCTAAATTTAAAAATCCGAAAACATGTCAAAATCAAATGCACACATTGAATTCGAATTGCGAAAGGAACAGCAATTCAATAATTTACCTGGGGATATCCATTCTCGTGCATGAATTCCTACAAATACAAAATATTTAAGGTGGTAACAATTTGCAAAAATTGCGAACTGAATAAAAATTTCTGCGAAATTGCTAATTACCTCCGTCAATCCAAATGGCAGATCGATTTGAGTCCGCTCCAGCTGTAGAAATCTTCATCACTTTCATGGGTCTTCCTTCAGTTGACATTCCAAACGTGGTCACACTCACAAGAGCCGGATACTTGAGAGCCATCGAGTCCATCCAGGAGTGAATCTACAGATTTTAATGAAATGATTGCAAAAACTTGCAAAAATTGATAATTTCAAACACTTGCCGTTTCAACGCTTTGGTACCCATCCCAATTCATATCTCCAGCACCTCTCGTCAAGTAGTTGGTCCGTTCGAAATCGATTGCACTAAAAATACCCAAAAAAATCCGAATAATCATTCCAAAATTGTACAAATTAAAGATTTCACTTACTTTTGAAGATTAGCATAAATGACTTCAAACGGTAGTCCAAGAATGCCCAGAAAAGCCTTAAGCGCCTTCGTCAACTGTGGTGGAACCATAATATCCGTTGGCGCCACTTTACTTGGCGGATTCCAAAAATCATATTCTTCTGAAAGGAATATGCTCGTAATGGACTCAAATGCTGCTGGAGTCGTAATATTCAATCTTAATACTTGGTAGCCTTCATATGTCTTGACGACGTCTCGATCTTGAAGGGTTGAGAAGAGACATGCAAATGTTGGGAATAAACATTGAATTTGACCCCCGAGAATCGGAGCCGGTGGTGCCATGATAGCGGTGCTTTGTCTGAATGTAGTTCACACTCGGATTCTTAATGTACTGAAACTTGGTAGCTATTCTTTGGGACGCTTTTATAAAGCTTGTATTTTCAGCTAAGGGAAGTACCATGTTGACGACAGAATTAATTAATTAGAATGAAAGCTTCTTGTATGTAGTTTCAGAGTGTACACGTGGAACTCATATTAAGTCCAATCTTTTGTTTGACATTCAGAGTTCATTCGCATCGGATGACACAGGGATCTGGGATCTGGCACTGGTTTGCTTCTGTTGCACAAACTATAATGTGCAGTTTATCCTAATTTCCACATTAGTAGGATAATTTCAACTGTGTCGTCTTCACTTGGCGTGATTTTATACTTAGATAATATCAATTAAATTGAGTTATTTTTTCTCAATTTTACTAAAGATTTTATGTAAAAAATACTACGATATAATGCGATACTCTACTTTTCTTTATGCTTTAATTTCAAATTATTGACACAAACAATTCAAATCGGCAGCAGTTCATTTATATGGCCGTTTTGTAATTGGAATTTCTTAATATCAAGTCACCATAAATAGTTTAGCTAATCTAAGGTTTTAATAAGGTTTTAGGTAAGCTTAGCAGCTTAAATTATTCGTCATTCACTAAGGATGGGATGCGTAAATTCGCGAGATGATTATTCTCAAAATAATTGCCCAAAATCGCCTGATCATTATTTACAAAATCAAAATCAAAGTATTTTTAAACAAGATCAAAATCGCAAAATTACATTTTTACTAGATCCTAATTACAACTTTAAAGTTAACGAAAATAAGTGATTTAGAAGGATAGGCAAATATAGGGCGATTGCATAAGCCTAAGCCCTGTGCAAGGCCAATCTAATGAGTGCTTTATAGTCGCGATTTTCATTCACATTTTGATCTTAAATTATTAAAATATGAAAATTACAATTTTCAAAGTTAAAAATCATAGGTTTTCAAAATTCGTCAAATCGAGATAAGAAATCAGATAACGTTATCCAAATCCAAATCATTTTAAAGCCAGATATCATAATCTTAAAATCTATAATTTTCAAAATCAAATGATTTGCCCATCCCTGTTACTCGTTATTTCGATAGCAAACTTAATTCGGCGAAAAGTGTCATTTCTATCATTTGAATTGCACAGTACATGTTATACGAACTAGGAAGGAAAGTGCAGGAATTAATGAGTGTCATTTCAAAATTCTCCACGTGCCAGGCGAAAGTTTCACTAGAAATTGAGTTCAACTTTAGTACAAAATATTTACAAACTAGTACACGGAAGGAATACTAATTAATCGCATCTGCAAATGAGATTTGTCAATATGCTCCTACGTCATTTCCTTCTATTTCCATTTTCGGAATATTCGTCATCCTTCTCTTCAGACACGTCTTCGTCAATTTCAAAATCGAGATCTGGTTTAGGCTTTGGCGTGGAGCTGTGTTTAAGGAATATTGGCGGCGGTACAAGCCTTTTTGGCGGATTTCGGTCAGGTTGACCTTGACTTTGACCTTGACCTTCGTCGTCTTCCCTGGCTTCTTGTATGAGTTTGTGTGCTACGACTTTAACGGCTGCCCATAATTCCTCACCGCTGTCAATAATTTCGTCTTCGCTTAGCAAAAATTTAGTTGCTCCTCTGTCTCGCTCTTCAATTGTGTATGAATATTTTATATGTCCATGTTCATATGCCCAGTCTTGGCTACTTCCGGAAAATAAGTCTAAATAGTGCATAGAATGGTCTTAATCTAAGCTTCACTCACTACAACGCGTTTATGAAATAAACAAAATGCACACGAGCACGAAGAATCAGGTCTAAACATTGTATTTATTGATTTACGGATAATATTTATTCCCAACCAAAAATTAATTAATACACCAAACCGTGATACCTTGAATAAATTTCATCAATTCTGGGGATCCAAAAAAAATATTTATTTTTCATACGGATATTCTTTCAGAAGATGTCTGGCCACAACTTTAATGCTCTCCCAAGTTTCTTCGGCGGTAGGCTGAATTTCATAAGGAGGCAGGAGGAATCCCAATTCTCCTATGGATGGATAAATGCATTAGAAGATGTGATATGAATAAATTATTTAAGGAACTACTATATTTTTGAATTTGGTACCATTCACTTCACACGTGAATGTATGCACGCAAAATCCTCAGTATGAGCTTTTTTCCTGATATATTTAGGATATTCACATTTAAACAAGAAAGTTCTTCTAGACTAACTTTCCACAAACTCTAGCATTCAGGTGCATGGCGCCAAATTCAAAATATAGGTAGACCCTTAAGTTAGCGGAAGACGTTTCAGCTATTTTAAAACCTTTATCAGGAAGTTCGATTGTGTACGGGTATTTAATGTCCGCAATGCCCTTTGCCCAGTCACGACTGCTTCCAGAATTTTTATCTGCATTGCAAATTGGCGTAGTTTCAAATTGAAAGTCGATTATTGTACTGATTTCAAGGTGTAATGCCTGATTATGACCTGATTCTTCGGCTCTATGCTGTAAAATATAGCTTACACAGTATTTGACTTGGGGAGCCAACTTGGTACTCGGTTCCATGAACGTCTTCCAACGCTCGAACGGCTTTGTCGCCAAGCTCTTTCTATAATTGCAAAAACTATTTAGCTGGATATTTTAAATCAATTGCATAATTTTAGTGCATAATAAATAATAGTCTACCAAATCATCGTAATCTTCCGGTAGATCATCCGAGTATCCATATGGCGTCAGCCAAACTTGGGAATAGCTGTGAAGCGTCAAGTACGCCCTGATTTTACCGCGGTGTGTGTACAGGAACTGAGCTGTGGCGTTGGCTTCTGGCTAGATGTCATGTTGAAAATAATTTTAAATTGAGCAATCCTTGTTTGACAAATCAAAAATATATTAAATTTACTTCGGAGAAGGCATATGGTCCAGGATAAGTGTTTGCACACGGATTAGATTTTACGCCTATCTCTGCAAATAAAATGGAAAAACAAAATCTTGAAATCTAATCACTAATCACAGATTTGTAATTATTTTTAACATACCTCCCCAATGGAAGTTGAAGTTCCTGTGTGAAAGAAATTAAGCTAAATTAAATGGCGCAACCCAGGGTTAGTTTGTAAAATTTTAGTTCATTGTGCTACCTGTTGATATCCGTCCCAATGCATTCATCACCATTGTGCCTGGACCGAGATTTTCGCCATAAGCGATCCTAGTGAAAACATGAAATTGTTCAATATAAAATATAGCGCACAATTTAAACAATAAATAAATGTTTTACGTGTGTGTGGGTGTATTCATAGCCTGGAAAAATAAATTTACATAATTACATAAATCTGGAAGTAGCTGATAGAAATTTTTCAAAGAATGTACCATCGGGATTCAGAACCGGAACAAAGTACCAGTCAATTTCGTCCAATATTTGCCTTTCTTCAAAGGGAAGCTTCAGGAGTTCCTTCATCATGTACGTAGCTGTAGCTGGACCTGTGTGTTGAGTATAATTATAATATAATTATTATTTAATTATAATGGTAATTAATTGTTTTTATTTCAATTTTTTAACTTAACTTTTAAACTATTTTTTAACCGCAAATATAAAAGTTGCAACATTGAAATGCGCAACCTTAAATACAGCAACTTAAAAGCTGTAATATTATAAAGCGCAACATTAAATACCTCAACTTAAAAACTGCAACAATAAAAATCGCAACATTGAATACCGCAACTTAAAAGCTGCAACATTGAAAAGCGCAACATTAAATACCGCAACTTAAAAGCTGATACCGCAATTTAAAAACCGCAACTTGAAAATTGATACTTCAACTTAAAAGCCGCAACAAAAGAACGGTTGAATTATGCGTTTCTCGTGTTGCAGTTTTAAAAATGTGTATTTAAGTAGCGGGTTTTAACTGACAGTTCATAGTTTCACATCTTTTATGTTGCGTTTTTTTTTACTAAAGTAAGTTTGGATGACATGAAATTGGCTTGTAGTTAAGTACAAATGAGCTATTCGAAAAAAGCAAATGAACTACAAATATTGTAAAATCTAACCAATCCATTCACGAGCATGAATCCCGGCATCAATGTAGATCACAGGTTTGCGCTTATATCCACCAGTCGAGATTTTAACGAGCTTGATGTCCCGTTGCTCGTAAGATTTCCCCAGATTGGAAACTTGGACAACAAGCGGATTTTGAAAGGATAGCGTATCCAACCAGGAGTAGATCTAATTTTATGAAATGTAGCAGTTTTAGTACGTGCCAAAATATACTACAAGAAACAAATTCTTAAATTATGCAGACTAACTTACCGTATTCAACCTCTGATAATTTTTCCATGACATGACGCCCTGTCTCCCTGTTCGGACAACTTCCTTGTCTACGGCGCTGTAAAAAATTTGATGCATTAATCTTCCCGTCCCTCATTTAATTTTTTTAATAATATAAATAAAAAATGTCAGAGTTCGTGACTAGGTTACCTCTGTACATCAGGAATTGCCACGTCGTATGCAATGTTGTTATACTGCAAGAAGACCTTGAGTTGAAGTAGTTCTAACGGCGAAGACAAAATGTCAAATTTTCTGGTTGAGCTCGGTTCATTCCAAAAATCCAAATATGGCATTTTCTTCGTCAGTTCATTCAAAGCTTGAAGCTGTTCCTTGGTTGCACCTTCTTTGATGCTGATGACCTGGTACCTGAAAAACAATTATTCATATCAGGATAAAACTAGCTTTTTTTAAATTTACCAATTTGAATGATTTAAAATAACGAACCCATTATATTTTCTGGCAGATGAAATTGACAAGCATTGAAGTAAACCGAAAATAATTGCAAGTTTGCCTAAAGATGAGTGAAACCTCATCTTGAATTCACGCCAATCGCGTTTTTCTCTTCCGGAGAAAAATGAAACGCAAAGCAGCTATCGCAGAAATAGTCGAACTAAAATATATTTCATGGCTTAGTAAGTTGCTAGTACGCAAACTAGATGTTTCAACATATTTCTGAATACGAAAATTGACTGAGTAAAGAAATGTAATAAACATCTGCACCCGGTCATTGACATTTATTCGAATTAAATTAAGCGTCCATCGGCCATTCCGGAATATTTTCTTCATCTTGGAATGTACATGTGTTTCAATGGAATATTAATGGCGTCATTAGCTTTCCTGACAGTTTGTCCATGGTTCATTTGCAGTACGAACACCTCTACCTTACCAATAAAACAATTACTCACAAATAACCGGTATGTTCTTCCTATTCAACATATTATACAAAATTTCATTCAGATGAAAGTCCAACAATTTCCTATATCCAAGTTCGTGTCAACAGTATTTCAAATTCTAAATAATTTTAAGTTCAGGTTCAATTTTTTATAGATTGTTATTTTTTTTAAATAAAAACTTTCTATAAATAATGAGATGCACGCTAGTTAACTATTACCATGATATGACAATTTACGATACGCTACGATTCTTTTCCTAAAAAGCTAATCAAACGCATGTTAAATATTTTAGAAAAAAATAACAGCTAAAGTAACAGCTAAAGTAAAAAAAGCTAAAGCCAAAACAGCTAAACAAAAACAGTTAAAAAACCTGCCTGACAGCACCTTGCGACCAAAAGGACACAATTTAATTTATTTTCACGATAACATGACGACGCACATGACGACGAACATGACGCGCTAGACGATGTGCTATACGATGAGCTACACGATGAGCTACACGTAGACGTAACCGTTTCCCGTCGGGCTAACTATT